>CAJVPQ010002775.1:0-12770 GCA_910591825.1 Funneliformis caledonium
TTTATATTAATATAAAGATATATAATACCAAATTTTATCAAAATTTAATTATTATTTAATAAGTTTTACCAGAAGTAACATTTTGTAATTACATAAAAAAAAATGTAAAATTAATATATATTTTATATTAATTGTTTCTGATTGAAATATTTTACATACTAAAATTATATATATAAATTCAATTTAGCATAATAAAAATATTAATTTTATAAAATAGATTTACAATTTAAAAATGATTAAAATTTAAAATTTATTAAATCTAATTATAATTTAGCCATTTTTGATATATTATATTATATTGATTTTTTATATTATATTCTGATTTTTTAATATACTTTCTATACTTTCATTATCATTATCATTATTTTTATCTAAATTATTATTTTTATTTTCAAATAAAAGAATTTCATTTTCTTTTAAAAATACAAATAATCTCTTATTTAAACTTTTAATATTTCTTTTTATTTCAAATGAAATGTAATTAAAACAATAAAAACACTTATCATTAAATAAAGTATTTAAACATTTTTTATAAAAATTATGTCTACAAATTAAGATAATTCTATTAGATAATTTTATATAATTTGGTAATAAACAACTATCTGCATTATAAGATTTATTATCAGCAGGCTTTTTTATATATTTCAAGTTAAAGGAAGCACTTTTACATCTACTTCTATATCAAAACTTGGAAGATAAAATTTTGGATATTTTATCATTATTAATTTGCTTTATATTTCCTAAATTTTAATAAACCTTATTAAAAATTAATAATGTTATAAGAGAATTTATAATTAGATGATATAAAATTTTCTTTAAATCTAAATTAATATTGACAATTTTTTTTAAATCTGGCTGAAACTAGTATCAATCTATCTAAATTTATAAGTAGTTTTAAATATAAAGTATATAAAAGAAGAATAAGTAATATTTGTAAAAAAGATTTTAAATTTGTTATGTATAAAGTTGAAAAGATAATTAGAAATAATTTCTTTAATAAGAATAAAAAAGATATAGTATTATATATTAAAAGATCTAATATTCCAGTTTTTTAATTTTAGAATCTTGTAAATTAGTAATGAATTTCAAATGATCTTTTGACTATTAAATAATTATGTTCATTTTATAGTAAATAATAAAACATTTAAATATTATAAAAATCTTTCTAGTTAGCATTATATCTAGATATAGAAGATTAGAAGGGTAAAATAAAAAATGTCTTATTTTAAAAATTTCAATAATTAATAGCTCAAAAGTTGTTAATATTTTATTTTTACAAAAGAATACTAAATATGATATACAATTAAAAATAATATTAACGTTAAGAGAAAAGGATATAATGAACTAATTAGAATAATAAATTTGAATATATTTAGAAAGAATATTAAGATTAAATAATTATAATTTTCAGAAAAGGTCTTTTATAAATTAGTAGATAGAAATTATAATTATAGAACTTTTATATATAAAAAATATTATATAAGTTAATCTGCAATGTTGTTAAGTTCATATAATTTTATATAAGAATATCTACTTTATTATTATAAATGTTATTTGTATAAGTTTGATTTTAATTATAGTAATATTATAGTTATAATTTGAAATTATATTGAAAAAATCAAAACTAATACATAAAATTATTGATTTTAAGAAAAGGCCAAAATGTAAGAAATCTTAACAAATAAAATTTGAAATGATTAAATTAAGAAATAGTAATTATTGAATTAATGAAAATTGATACATTGCAATTTGAAGAAACTATTAAAAAAACAGAGAAAAGTGCTGTAAATTTAAGTAAGAAAAGAAGATAGAAAAACTATTTAAAAAAACTATAACAAGAAATCATTAGTGAATTTAAATAAGTTTATAATTAAGTTATACTTATTTTAATTAAAGAAAGATCAATATCTTTAAGAAATCCATCAATATAAAAATCTAATTTTTTAAGTTTAAAAATAAAGATAAAATATTTATTAGTTATAAGTTATGTATTATAAGAAAGAAAAATAAATTTATTAATAAGATTAAAAAATTTTAGGATATAAAGCTAAAGAAAGTTTAAATTAGTAACTGAGAAAAAAAACAAGCTAAAGCAAGTTTGTGTAAAGCATTCAAAGAAAAAATACTATATTTTGAAACATATAAATGATCTTTATATTTGATAAAAATAAAAGCATAAAATTTTAAAGAAAGAGTAAAAAAGTATTTTATATATTTGAAATTCATTATAAATAAAATTTTTGTAGAATATATCAGTTGCACTTTTAAAAATAGTGTAATTTTAAAAACTTATTATTAGAAGGTAATGTATTAAATATATTATATTACTATTTACTCTGATAATTCTATTAATTATAGAGAAATTATTATCTTTATTTTACCTTACAGTATAATTTTTTGATCTTAAATTTGAGAAAGTATGATATAATGAGTAATCATGATAAAAGTTATATTTATATAAGCTTAAAGGATTATAAAAAATAGTTTGAATTAGATTTAACTATTATTTTACAAGCGAAACTATTTTAATGTTTTATAAAATCTTTCAGTAGATTATATAATAATATATAAATCTTTATATATAAATATATAATTTCTATAATAACTAACTAACTGTTTTATATAAAAGATGAAGTACTTTTAAAGATATGTATGTAAGTTCTATATATAATAAGAATAAATTCTGAGATTGGAGTTATTCTGCTGATAATTTAATTATAAAGATTATTAGGAATAACTGAAATAATATCAAGTGACTTGAAAGCATATAGAAAAGATGTAAATTAATTATTATTAACTAATAAAATGTTAAAAATTAATAAACTAATAGATTTTTAAACAGCAATTCTTTATATTATAGTTACTTAATTCTAATATAAAACTGATTTATATAATAAAATTATTATTACTATTCCTATTTATATTAATTTAATATTAATTAATTTTACAAATTATTCTTTTAATTTTCATTCTTATTCCTATTTTCTATTTTTTTGTTCTTATTTTTATTTATAATTTTATTTTTTTATTAATATTTTTCTATTATTATATCATATTTATATTTAGTTTTTTTTTTATTTCTCATTTATTTCATAGAATTTTATATTTTTATTCCTAATTTCTAATTTTTATTTTTATTTTTATTTCTAATTTTCATGTTTATCTTCAATTCTATTTATCATTCTTATTTTAATTTCTATTTTTTTCAATTTTCTTTTAATATTTTGTATTCTTATTTTAAATTTTCAAAGATCATTATATATTATCATTATGTATTATTATAATATCATTATTACATATTTTAATTTTTCTTTAATATTCTAAGGATTATTACATATTATTATTATATATTATTATAATATTATTATTACATTATTTCTAATTTTAAATATTTCTTTTTTCTTTATTTTTAATAACTATTTTATATGTATTCATATTTATTTATAGTTATTTTCTTTTTTTTTCTTTTATTCAAGTTTATTATTTTTTTTCTTTATAACTTTAGTAATTTATTCTACTATATTTTATAATTTATTCTTAACTTGCATTATATTTGTATTACTTATTATAAAATTTATCTTTATTTTATATTATATAATTTATTATTATAATATGTAATTTTAGCTAATTATTTATCTATTATAATTAAAAATAATACTGTAACTAATTGTAACTAGTAATAGATAAGTATCACAGATTGCAATTAGTTATAATATTAATAAAAGTTAAGTTACAACTAGTTACAACTAGTGACAAATAAACATCACATAGTTGCAATTAATTGTAGTACTATCTTTAATTATGACATTTTGTTCAATTAGTGGTTTTCTAATCTTTAACTTTATAATTTCTTTATAATATTTTTTTTTAGTTGGTAAAATCATATAATATATTATTTTGTAATTTTTAACTCTATAGTATTAAGCTTTTTATAATAGTAAGATACAATATAATTAAAATTGCTAATCTAAATTTATTTTGAATTTGACAAAATTTTAAAACTTTTAATTTACTAAATTTTTATTAAGATTTTGATATTATTATAAGTTTAATATAATTTTATCTTTTTCATATTTTATTCATTCTTTATGTTAAATAATTTTATTAATTATTTATTCATTAAAATCCTTTATTTGATTAGTTATTTTCTAATTATTTAATATTAATAATTTCTTTATAATATTTTTCTTTTCATTAATAAAGTTATATAGGAGGTAAGCTATTAAAATCACGTTACGAATCATATAATTTACTATGTTTGTAAACTCGATTTTAATAGCAAACCTCCCATATGATATAGTATTTATAAATTTTTATTTTTTATAATGTAATAATTAATAATAGTCAAATATTATAATGCTAAATTTTTAATATATATATAAAAAAAAAAACAAATTTAAATTTATTATATTTTTAATATAAATATTTTAAACATTTGTATAATTAAATTTTTTTTAAAATGTTAACTTTTTATAATAAGATTTAAGATATTTATATGATATTTTAATAAATTGATGCATTTTAATTTATTTAAATTAGTATTAGAAATTAAATAATTTTAAACAATTTTGAATAATTATAGATATAATTTTCTATATCAAAAATTATCTAAAATTGTCTAATTTCTCAACACTGATTTAAGTAATTAACTCAAATTAGTATTAAGCTTAAATTTATATTAATATAATTTTGTATTTTTATTTAAATAAGATTTAAATTATAAATTTAAATTTAAATAGTCAAATACAAATTCAAATTTAGTATATTTAATAAAAAAAAAATATAAATAGAATTATAAATAGGAACTTTTAGAATAATTGCAAATGTATATGTTTATATTTTTTTAATTTATAAGTTACCAAATTCTAATATAATATAAATAAAAATAATAATTTTATAAAGTGCAGTAAAATAACTAATAAGTAAATTATAAATAAATAAAAATAATAATATTAAAATACCAAAAATTCATAATACAATTTTAAAAATATTTTTATTAAAAAGTTTATTATATCTTTTTACTAAAAATTTATAGGTAGTTTTATTAAAAATTTTATTAAAAATTTAATTAGCTAATAGTTTTTCAAAGAATTTAAATATTAAGAAAGTTAATCAAACAGTTGGGTTAAAAAATATTACTAAAATTTGTAGATAAATAGTTTACTAAAAATTCATAAAGCAATCTTACTAAAATAATAATCTAATTATTATACAAAAATGATTAATTTAATTTAAAAATAACTTTAGATTTATAAAAGTAAATAATAATATACTAAAATAAGATAATTAGTTTATATAATATTAATTTTTAAAATGAATATATTTATAAAAATATTATAATTATTTATAAAAAATATAAAAATAATAAATAAAATTAATTAAAAAATAAAAATTTAATAATTTAATATTAGATCTGAAATTATATTAAAACTAAGCTAATAAACTAATTAATTTAATATCTCAAGTATTTTTTAAAAAAAATAAATAATTAACAAATTTTTTATCATAAATTACTTGTATAATTAATAATTATAATTAATCTTATAATAAAGATAAAAAGAAGGTTAAAAATGTAAATAATAACTTTATTAATTTTAAGAGTTTATAAATCTAGTTTCAAAATTTATTTTTTTTTTTTTGAATAAACTCTGTTAACTCAAGATCATCTTATAGATCTATTTATATAAAATTAATAACTATTACTATACTACACTTTTTGATAATAATAAATGATATATGTAATGAAAACTATATAATATAATATAAATAATAAAAAGTAAACTATATAATAATACATATAATAAAAGTAAATTATTTAATATATATTATACAAGTAATCTAAGTATCATATATATTATATGTATTACATGTTTAACATGTTATATATCTATCACTTTAATAATATTCGTCTTTTAATTGAAATTGTTCTAAAATATTATAAATTTAATTATTATAATGAAAGGTAAATATAAAATATAATGAAATAATTACCTAAACTAGTACTATTTGACATATTATCAAAATTATTTTTATTATTATCAATATAAATTCTTAAATCTAATTCTTTTTTAAATTGTAATTTATTATAAACTTTTTTTAAAAAAATTAAAAGAGTTAAATAAATATCAAATTTGAATTATTAATATTATAATTTTCTTAAATAATTACCTTTCTGTTCTTCTGTTAATTAAAAAATAATAAGTTAGTATCAATAAATTATATATTAATTATAAAAATTATTTTATTATTTTATTCTTTTACCTTTGGAAGCATTTCTTGGATTTTCTAATCCTTTATAAACATCATAAATTTTGCTATTACTTTTAGTTAATAAATTAGAACTTATATTATTACTATTTATTTTTTGAATATTTTTATTTTGATAATATTTTTTCATTTCATAAAGTTCTAAAAAAAGAGTATCAAGATGAGGTCGTTTTAATGGATTTGCATCCCAACATTGTTTCATTAATTGCTCATACTTTAAAGGAATTTTTGATATTATTCTTGGTCTCATTCCTTTAATTATTTTTAAAATAAAATCTATATTATCATCAAAACCAATAAAAGGTGATTGTTCAAATGAAATTTCCCACATAAGTATACCAATACTATAAATATCTGATGCATAAGTATATTTTTTATCAGTAAAAACTTCTGGTGCTATATAAGGAAGATTTCCATATATACTTTCTAATGGTTTATTAATAGGACCACAAAAACCAAGATCACTAATATAAAATTCACCATCATAATTTGAGAATAATATATTTCCTGAATGTAAATCTCTATGAACTGCATTTTCTTTATGAATACGACTAAGAAAGCTAATTAAATTAATAGTAATATTGATTTTTTCCTTCCATGTAAGTTTGCCATAATTCATTTTTAAATAACCTCTTAAATCTGTATCCAATTTAATCATTACAAGTAAATATTTTCCATTTGGTTCTTGTGTTAATCCATTACAAGTTACAATACTTCCCCATTTATTACATATAGTTATATGAGATTCAGCCTATAAAATACAATAAAGCAATATTTTATAATTATTTATTATTTAAAAACTAATTACTTAAATTTACATACCTCTTCAAACCAAAGTCTATTAGCACTTTCAACATTTTCTAAACGTTTAAGTACTACTTTTTGTGACCCAGATTTCTTAAGTTGTTGTTCATTTGAGTCCCAAATATACCATCCATCAATCCAATCTGCCGTGTAAATTTTAGAGATTCCACCTTTGGATAAAAATTGTATATTTTTTAAATTATTGTATGGAATCCATTCAATTATTCGTTGTGGGTGAAGAGTCTTAATTTGACATTTTTGTATCAAATTATCAATTTTATTACTTCCAGACGTCCAATTTGAAAATTTTGCTTTTAAATAATTTCGAATGCAATTTTCACAATAAGTTCTTGCTAAACATTCTAATTTACAATTTTGACATAATCTTTTTGTACCAGCATTTGTAGTAACTCTCAAAAAGTCATAGCCATTAACTAATTGTCTTCTTGCTTCACATGCTTCTTCTTTTGTAAGAGATTCGTCTGCAATAATCATATATGCGCTCTTTTCCTCTCGTATGTCTAAGTCATCAATATAAGACGTAAATAAATATGTTTTTTCAACTGAAGCTTTGACCAAGTTACTTCGAATAAAAACCATAGTGTAACGAAATATGAACAAAATTATTAGAACTGTCAAGTGTGATAAAAAGGTATTTATAAAGAAATGTACAATTATTTTATCTGTACCGAAATTACTGTGCAGCAACATTAAAAATCAATAAGATCTGATTTTTCTTGCCATTTATAAAATTTTTTTTTGACTGATTGAATTTCAATTTTTGTTAGTTTAATTGCTAAAAAAGGTTTATCATTTTATAACATATGCATGCTTTTATGCATAACAATAATGTCTCATGACGAGGGATTTTTTTTTTTACAGCATTCAGACGAAATTGGAAATTGATTTGGAGTCAGGTCGGCTAGTATGTGCAAAATCGATCCTCAAGAATCGATATAACTATGTTGTTTCCGTAAGTAACGTTGTCAAAAAGTTATTTCAAATAGACTTTTACGTTACATACTTATTGTTACACAATTAAGTTGTGAAAGATTTAATTCACTTTTAGAAAATTTCAAGGAATGAATAATAATTAAAACATAAATTTGCCTATAATATAATAGTATAGTACATTTCCAAAGATTTTATTAATATTATTATATTATTAAATTAAATAAATTTTAATAGATAGCATAAAGAAATTCTTTATTAAAAATAAAAATTTGAACAAATAAGCTATATATTATTATACGATGAAATAAACACGATAAAATATATTCAAATATTTGATAAAATTTTCGGTTATAATTTATAATACAAATATTTCGTAAATTTACGTAAACTCCTTTTAATAATAAATATTATATCGAATTATGGCCTCAAATTTGGAACTTAAATTTATTAGTACATAGTTTAAGAGAGTTTACGTGTCGTATAAGTGTTGGTTTTATGAATGTATGTATGTATGGGGTGTTACAAAAACATGTATTGTACGGTATGTACGGCATACATACATTTTTAGTAACCATACATGTATAGATGATGATCAAATATTATGGTTGTGAGACCATCTATAAAAAAAAAAAAAAAAAAAAAAAAAAAAAAAAAAAGATCAAAAATAAAAAAAAACCTATTGTCTCTAAAAAAAAAAAAAAAAAAAAAAAAAAAAAATTAAAAACGTTTCTTAAATTCCAACAAAAAAAAAAAAAAAAAAAATCTTTTTAAAAAAAAAAAAGCGAGTTACTTTTTTATAAATAAATCATCACCTGAGTTACGTGACAAATCTGGGTTGTACAAATCATGTATTTGTTATTACTAAAATATATGCGAAAAAATCAACCGTACAATACATTTTTAAACCATACAATACATGTTTTCTATATACCCGTATGTATTGAACAATTGTTTTTTTACTTATGCTTAATATTAAATCTTAATTGGAAGTACATAATAAAATTAAAACAACAACACCATGACAACATTACTTAATTTTGTTTTAAGTTTCGAAAAATAACGAATAATGCAATTAATTAAAAAAACGCGTGACAAATCGTATCTAATCGTGGCCTTTTTTTTTGCCTAATAACGAGAAATAAATTAGAGTAAGTTTAAAAGTTTTACATTTTGCCATATAAAAAAGGCTGAGAAGATCTGATATATGGATTTAATGAACGACTAATATAAATTGCCTTTTCATGAATCGATGAATCATGATCAGAAACAGATTTTTACAAATTTGCAAATTTCGACTCATCTACAGCATCAAATTGATCAGATAATTCAGACGTATTTGGATCATCACATATGGCGGAAACCCAATCTCCAAAACCTTCGTAAAGTTGATAGGCTGTTGGTCTATTTG
This sequence comes from Funneliformis caledonium, assembly GCA_910591825.1. Lineage (NCBI taxonomy): Eukaryota > Fungi > Glomeromycota > Glomeromycetes > Glomerales > Glomeraceae > Funneliformis > Funneliformis caledonium. Next base: position 9,434 of record CAJVPQ010002775.1, read on the forward strand.
ATGGATTGGCATCTAAGCATTCAAGCATTAAATTAGAATAAACAAATGGAGTTCCTTCTATTTCACTTAGTCTTAATCCAGAACAAATCATGAGGTATATCATAATATGGATGTACTGTACACCGGCTGATAACATCCATGACCATGCCAAAACTGTAAACAACAGATTCTTTTGTCATTAAAGATTTCCGGAGCAACGAAAGGTATTACTTCATAGATTTGTTTTGATGAGTTTTCAGCCGGGAGGAAATGATGGTGTGAACACGGGATAAATTTTAAATTAAAATCACGTCACGTGATAAGTTCGCTATTAACGAGACATACATAGTAAAACATATGATTTTAATAGCAAACCTGATTATTCGAATTTTTATACTACTTCTTTCTTGTTCTACTTACATTTAGCTGATCGGAATATTGGTTTACAAATTCTTGGCTCATGTTTTGTGAATTATTTAACCGCTTTAATTGGTCCGTTACGTTCCCATATTTCTGCCTCTTCATCCAATTTCCATTTTGGACCTTCCATCCAAATTGCGGAATAAAGATTGTCCAAATTCTCTTCGGCGTTTAGTTGAGTATGTCTAATTAATAAATTCATCTATTATCGAACCTTCGCTTGACAAGTTTCGAAATTGCTCTTTCAACCTTGCAAGATCACAATGTTTACACCAAGCTGCTGATTTCGTTTGTATCCGCATTCTAAGCATTTGTTTATAATAAAGCTTTATTAGTTGAAGAATATCCAGACGAGGGTCTAGAGAAGATTCTGAATCCAGTTTAAAATTTTATATAAAAGACCTTTTTTTCGTGGAACTCGTATTTTTTTTCCTTTTGGGATAATAGATAGACCTTTATAATAAATTATTTTGATTGTCATGTAAAATTAAATATCATGTCACAGTATGACGATGAGTGATCGTCTTGTCGAACAAGTATTGTTACCAAATGCGGTCAAATAAAAACAATGGGAATACCTCGAGCGTGACTAAATTACGATTTTTATTTATTATCAATCAAGGTAGGAAAATCGTTTTTATTTACAGTATATATATTCCTATATTAGCAAATAGCAAAAATTGAAACCCTATATTTCGACGGATTTTTTTTATAGGAAGTTTGACCTTTGACGGGAATTTAATATTGTTTCGAGTTTCGACGGTTTTGCCAGGTAACTATAATATAAATGATGTAACTCTTATGTAATCATATATATAAATGTATACTCCCATGAAGGTGAAAATAAGAAATCAAGCAAGAGATTTAAGGAGAATGAAAATATTAATGTAGATGATAATGGCAACCAGAAAAAGACGCGAAAATGTAAACGTTGTCAAGGAACTGGTCATGATATGCGAAATTGCAAAGTTTTAATTGAAAAAATTTGAAGAATTAATACGTTAATACGTTTAACTATAGTAATAGTATAAATTGTATTGTATTTTAATAATAAATATATGGGCGTATCGCCTGCGGTTATAATTAGCAATTTTCTTTTTTAAATTACTTAAAAAAAAAAATTAATATTACACAAATATGATTCGTTATTATAAAAATGCATGCATGCATATAGGATTCGTTATTTTTTTTTTTTTCTATCCCCCGGTCTTTTTATTTTTATTTTTTTATTTTTTTAATTTTTTTTTTATTCCTCCCCGTCTTTTTTAATTTTTAAAAACAATATCCCATGTAAACAAACACTTGCCAAAATTTTCTATACTTATCTTCCTGTCTTTATATTTTAAAAGTATGACTTTAAACATATTAAGCTATGACTGTAATCTCTTATATTCAAAAAGTTAACCTTTCAATGGCTACATTGAAAAAGGATTAACTATATTTGTCCAATAAAATGGGATGATTCTCTTCTCTTCTTTTAATCAACTAAAAAGTTCGATTTATCTCAAAGCCGTTAGAACTACTGATCAGAGGATATATGAAAAGATTTCAATTGATAAAAGAAATATATTAATGTCAAAGTAAAATAAATTTTTACTATTTCCATATTTTGTTATGAGATGTATGGTGATGATCGATTGTTTTATTTTTTGGATTATGCTTAATGTGTAAAATCTTAATTGGAAGTTGCATAGTAATATGACAACACCATTACAACAATATTACTTAATTTTGATTTTTTGAACGTGCTGTGATTTCCGATTTTTCGAAAAATATAAAAAAAAAAAAAAAAGCGTGATAAAACGTACATAAACGGTGGCCCTTTTTTTGCCTAACGACGAGAAATAAAATACGAATTAAATGAGAAAAATTTAAAAAGTCCATTCTCCTATTTACATTTTGCCGTATAAAAAAGATTGAGAAGATTTGATATGCGGATTTAACGGACGACTAGTATAAATTGCCTTTCCATGAATAGATAAATCATGATCAGAAACAGATTTTTACAAATTTGCAAATTTCGACTCATCTACAGCATCAAATTGATCAGATAATTCAGACGTATTTGGATCATCACATATTGCGGAAACCCAATCTCCAAAACCTTCGTAAAGTTGATAGGCTGTTGGCCTATTTGATAGATTGGCATCTAAACATTTAAGCATTAATTTAGAATAAATAGGTGGAGTTCCTTCTATAACACTTGGTCTTAACCCAGAGCAGATTTCTTGAACAAGTTGCAAATCATAAGGGCGTTCACCGGCTGATAACATCCACATGATCATGCAAAAACTGTATACATCCATCAGATTTTTTTGTTGGCGAATTTCCATTAAAAATTTCTGGTGTAACGAAAGGTATTACTCCATGGATTTGTTTTGATGGGTTATCAACCGGACCGTGCAAACCACTATCCGCGATTATAGTATCAATTGAACCTGCCTTTCGTTGGCGTATTTCCATTAAAAAGAGCTCCGTAGTTACGAAAGGTATTGCGCCATAAATTTGTTTTGATGGGTTATCTACTGGACCGTGCAAGCAATTATCCGCGATTCTAGAATCTATTGAATCTGCTTCGTTTTCAACTAATATATTTCCTCCGTGTATGTGTCCATGAACGAGGCCAGCTTCATGAATAACATTAAGACCAACTGCTAGTGACCATATCATATCTACTATATCTCTCCAGCAAAGAAGCCCGGTAGATTGTTCAAAATATTCATATAAATCTCCCTGTTCATAATATCTCATAACGAGCATATAACATGACGTTGAATCCTTAGTCATACCAAAACAATCAGCAAAAGCGCCATTTTGTAAACATCGGTAATATCTATATAACTTTTTAGTGAAAATTAAAATATAAACAGAAATAAGTAAATATTGTTGACACGAGGAAGTTTTTTAATCCATTATAATAACTGTAACAATTTTTATA
>CAJVPQ010002776.1:0-12766 GCA_910591825.1 Funneliformis caledonium
AAATCAATTTTAAGTAACCTTTATTAAATATAACAAAGTGAAATCTTTTTTTGCAGATGAACTTGAACCAAAACCTAAATCGAAGTTAACTGACCAAGAACCCGGTAAATAAATTCAAACGAATCATCTCATCTTGTCGGTCACGTGAAATAATGAATTAAAATTTTTATATTTTTTATATCCGCTTTTAGAATTCACTGGATCCATACGTTTAAACATTAAGGGAACAAACCATTTTAAGAATTTGAATGATGTTGAAAAAGAAAATTTCATCGAACAAATGAGAATAGATATTGCAAAAAGTATTCCTGTTGATGGCCAAAGGATCACTTATCTAAAGTATTTTGTTGGATATAAAGTAAATGCATTTAAAATAAATCACCCAAATGAAAATAATTTTAACAAAAAAAGTTCAAAAGAAGTCTTTGTGGATTTTGTTAAACTACTTGAAGTTAATGACTTTATGACAGCTTTGGATATTTATAATAGTACACAGTTTATCGATAAAAAATTTGGATTTGAACCAACAAGTAAATATTAATTTTATATAAATCCTTTCCTTTTAACTTAATAATAATATATAATTCCCAATCGCTTGTATTTAGGTAATCGATGGGAGGAGATTAAAACGATTGTGCAAAACTACTTTGATCCAATAACTATAGGACTTATCATATCACTCGCTTTCCTGTTGATTAACTTGTATTTTTTTGGTCGATATAAAAATAGAATGGTACGTTTTGTTTTGATGTAGATCGTTACGAATTTGTAAAAAAACTAAATTCTTAAACTTTTCACAGGGATGCAATACGATTGTATTTAAAGCTGCTCTTATTATTCTCGATATTGTAAACGATATTTCATTTATTGTAACAAATGAAGAATATTTGCAAAAGTTATTAATTCCAAGGTAATAAATAATATTAATCATTCAAATTATAATGGAATATTATTAATTTAACTATTTTTTTTGTAGCATTGTGTTTATCATTTGTCCAATTCTTATAAATACATGCTTAGCTTTTTACATATTCATATTTGAGACAAGAAAGAATCCTAAATTTGCTGATTGGTTTAGAGAGAATTCGAAATTAGCCGCGATAATCACATTATTTAGTTCGGGAAATATTGAATTACTTCATTTGCTTGATTCTAACTATGCAGGATATAAATTGTTTTCTGCTCCATTTTCTTCAAAAGCAATACGTTGGATATTTTGGGGTGGTTTTTCGAATATATTTATTGAAGACTTACCGCAACTAATAATTCAGGTGAGATTTTAGAGGTGGGATTTTTCCCATAACTTTCATTTTTATTATGTATTAAATTTATTCTACTTTTATAGATAATATATGTCGTATCTCCTAATACAGGATATAATATATTTGCTTTATCAGCTTTGATTACCGGATCTGTAATATTATTAATAGATGTAATCGGTTTTATTTATGATTTTCTTGCAAAGAAACAGAGTATCTATATTAACAAAGTATCTAGAGTTGAATAAACTTAGGGATTTGGCGTTAGGATTTGTTGCCGGACATTGCAGGAGAATTTGGAGGATATCATTAATTATTAAATATATATTGTATTATATAAAATAGTATTTAAATAAAAATAATGTATGAATTATCATTATTAATATCTTAAGAAATAACGTGACAATTATTATTCGTTTAAAAAATTGTTAATGAATAATGACTTTTTTTTCTCCTGACCACCATGAATCATGTGAATGGGCTGGTTTTTTTTTTTTTCTTGGTCATTCGTTTCTTGTGCACAAACAGCTCAAAAAAACTAAAAAAGAAATTACGGATTTCCCGCTTTTTCAAACTAACGCCCTCAGTCCCATTTAGGTTCTGCTTATGTCGATCAACTGATATACAAAAGTTATGTAATATTTATTTAACATTTCATCTGCTTCTGAGATTTTTTTTTTTTGCAACGCACAAAATTTTTAATCAAAAAACCAAATAAGGTTATTATAAACCCAATTTTAGGAGGTTTGAAAATTTACTAAATGCGATTGTATTTGCAAATCAGATAAACAACCAAAAAATTGTTTCCAAAATGATTTATTAAAAGTTTGCGCAACCTAATGGGCGCTTTGCAGAAAGGACGGAAACTCCGATAAATATAATTTGAGTTTTAAGTTTTGGTCACATCAACAATCCGCGCATTAATACAATTACTGTATAATAAATAATTTTTTAACGACATTTAATGTTGTTTCTCCTTTTCTTTTGTAAGTATAACTTCTTCAACTTGGTTAAAGTAAAAGCTTTGTCTTTAATAGTACGTTGCTTTATAAATGTCATTAATGTTCGTTTCTTCTTTTTTTGTAAGAGATAATGAGTTTGATTTGGGAAAACCGAAGTGATCAGTTACATATATATGTGTCGATTCCTTACTATTTTCAGATGCCAATCATTTTTGTGTAACCTTTGCTTATATTATTGGCAAAATCAATTTCATTTATAAGAACCGACAAAATTCATTTTTCCTTACGAAATTAAACTTAAGAATTATTTTAGGAAAGTAAACTTTCTCTCTAATGATGGTGATTTTATGAAATTATTTCCTGTATCCAAACAAAGTGATGGAATGAAAAAGCAAATAAATGCATTTCCAAAAATTTCAAAAATTACACATTTTTAAAAAATTACATATGTTTTATATACAGCCTCCCAATAATATAAAGCAAGAGATCTGTCATCATCAGGAGCTCGTACTGCAATAGAAACAATGCTTACATAAAATTTCTTTAGTTATTAAGGATTTCATCATGAGAAGCAATATCTAATAAATATTCTCAATTATCTTGCTTAAATGTTGTTATTAAGAATTAAAGTTCTAGTTAGCAATTTGGAATGATCAAACAATAAGTATGACGACTGAAACAAATTGATACAGTAAATGCTTTTGAATAATGAATAATGATTTACTAAAGATAATCGAAAAAATACATTAGTTTTAAATTTTATTATATTGTAATTAACATCATTTTGAACTACTTTATAAAAAAAAATCATCGAGTATCAAGTTTACCTTCGTGATACATCAACACGTGATATTGATAAACCATATAATAAAGGCATCCTTAAATGTACCCCGGGTTCAGGATATTATCCTAGACCGCAACTGTACTTATCACGTGATAACTACTTTAAAAAATATTTATTTATACATGGGGTCTAGGATAATAACCTAAACCCGGAGTCTAGGTTAAATTTTCCCTATAATAAATTATCTCCAAGCAAGCCATTAGCAGCAGAGCATTGTTATTACCATTTTCAGTTCTATACGTTTATATTTATAAACAATTGTAAATGGTAACAGAAGATTTTATTAATAGGCAATCAAACAATTATGATGTAATATAAAGATGAATCAGTGTTGTCTCAAAATCGGCGCTCTAGAAATTCGCAATTCAATTTTATAACTCAAATAAATTAATTAATGAAAGCTACGAAAAATAATAAATTTGAAAAATAAAAAACAAATAAGAAAATTAAAATTTAACGAAGTTACAATGTTACGATATCGCAAGGGACAGAATGGTGTGTATATTTCAAAGAAAAAGAACTCTGCTAAAATCCTAAAAGAAACCCGTTGGATTTATTAAAAAAATAATTAGGACAGCCTGGCGCCACTAACAGCCTACCATCCTAAGCGAATTTATCCTGAACGATCTTTGGGCCAAAATTATCGTTTATCGGGAGGAATTATATCAATGTAATAGTATCGACAACTCGAATATTTTTTGTTTCATAAACTTGAAGTCGATGATTAACTCATACTCTTTGGGACTCAGGTACCTTTTAACAGTACCGCATGAGTGAAACGATGCATTTGTTTAAAAATGAAAATATTCATTAATAGATTTGGAAATTTTCCTTGTTATATAAACTGATGTGTTGGATGATAATTACCTTTGATATTGTTCCAATCTTCATCGTCAATTTCTTCCTTCATATTTGCATTTCAAAAAATCTCAATAGAAGATTATCATATTAATTTACTGTAAATTTGAATATGGGACGTTCTTCAAGAAAATCTTTTTGATTGGGAATTTTCCCTTTACTTTAAAAAAATTTCCAAGTTTAAACCCACAAACCCAAGCGTGAAAATGAAATATCTGCAAACTTTTTCTGTAAAGAGACAAAACGGGTGATCCTGTCCAACTGGTGTTACAAGAGATTGGCATTTACGAATGGCGCAATAGCTATTGAAAATATTGATGTCAAAATGTCATTTATATTAATTATATCAATTATATGTGTTAAAATAATTAAAATTTATTATAATTGTTATTTTTGATATATTTGTTATTTTTATTATGTTTGATATATTTGATATATTTATTTTAAATTAGTATTTAGAAATTTTGTATATAAACCCCGAAAATCCGCTTTGTTCAAAGAATAAGGTTAACGTAACCAACTACACAAAGAATCGTATTAAGTAAATTGGGGCCTTAATTAGATTTAATCGTTGTTTGGTTAACCTGGTTTCGATACAAAATCGGGTTAACAGGTTTTTCGAAAGGAAGTCGTGTGTGAAGAACAGTTTTTGCACGAAAGTAAAATAGGTGGACGGGTAAACTGAAATGTGAATTGAGGGGTGGTTTCACCCTTATTTCCTTTTCTTCCTAGCCTAAAAGTAAATATTTAGGTAAAAAATAAGGCGATTTATAGAAAGTTTTTTTCAACAAATCATGTGATATTAAAATCGAGACATGAATGTAGGTTATTATCCCCATGTATACAGCGGGTAAACTTAATTTGTTATCTTTAATCCTGAATAATTTTTAATTTAAAATCAATTGCTTTCAAATTTTTTGAATTAATTAATTGCAGTACGAGTTATAAAAAAGATCAAAAACACGAAGGTGTTAGTTTATCATTCGTATTTGGATGTCACAATTAATCCACCAAAATGTTACTTTGATAAACTTTATGCTAAGACTTTGTTTAATTTCAATGGAATAGTTTTGGAAAACCTTACTTTTATCAAATTTAGGGAATTTTTTTGCCACGTTTTGATCTTTGCTTTCTTTTGAGGTAGTTTTAACCTTGCCTTTATCTGCTACTTAGAAATTATTTTGTGGGATTAGAATTTTCCTTGATTTATTCATGAAAATTAGTCAAACCATCTGGAATTGGACGAAATATATCGCAGAACGATGGAATAGTTTGTTATGATAAAATTCATTCTGATCTCAGTCTTATTAACCATCAAAACATTAGCGCTTCATTTTTTATATTTTAGATCTCTTCGCATACATTTACCCAGTAATTACTTGAAGTCTATGAAAACTACCATTACCACTGATTATTATATCGAACCAATCATTGTATTTGAATTTATGATATTTTTATGAGTGTTGATTCTTTGGCTCTATATTCATGTAGGTCTTATTAACAATGCTTTTATTCTTGGTTGTAATATATTGCATGAATTTATTCACTTAATTTAAATTATAGAAAACAGTCGTATTCGCTATACATCTTCAAAAAGCAATGGCCGAATTTGAGAAATATTTTTTTTTTGCTTCCAAACGAAGTTGGTTTCTACATATGTGTGTAAATTAATGATTAATTAAAGGGGTGCTGTTTATGAGAAACCATCCTTATCTTTTTATTTGAAGTAAAATTTAAACAAACGATCACTAGCGTCAATAATCAGATAGCACGTCACAAATTTCTTTCGATTTAAGAAGGTTTGGAAGTCTTTAAAAAAGGTTCAACGAAAAAAGCTGATAAAGCTAATTTAATAAGCCGATTGTTAATATATTTATGGCAAAATTTTTTAAAAAAATCAGAATTCTTATAAGTTCAGATTAAAATGATAGCGGAGAAAGAAATTTAATAAAAAGAATTATTAATGAATAAAAATTAACAATTAATATAAAAGATGAATAGATTCGAATCTTTAATTTATTTTTAGTAAATAGAAATTTCATATATTTCTTCTCGATGAAATAAATTATTGATCAATATGCTTTTTATATATTTATAAGCTTAAAGGTCGAAATATGTGGGCGATTTGCAGTAGAAAGTGAGGAAACTACAAAAAGAATATAAATTGTTACTTTACATGTCGAATAATATCCTTGAAACCTGTTCAAAATGTCGCAATGCATTTTTTTTCCTAAATTTCACTACAAATTAAATTTCATTGAGAGATATTGGGATGCTGCCAAAAGGTATTCACTGAATATTGTGATTACAAATAGTCTTTGATTCAGTGACTATTAAAATGTCTCAAGAAAATGATAGCTTTACACGGTTCTTTATAGAAATGGTATTGATGGAATCTTGGTGGAGTATGCGATATAAACTCCTATGCCTTATAAAAAAAAATTGTCCAGAAAATGTTATCGAAAATGTCCGGGTGCATGTCCGGAAAATGTCAAAATCGTCCGGAAAGTGTACCAAAACATGGTGGATTCCGGACATCGCGTGATGTCTTGATATTGTCCGAAACATGGTGGATTCCGGACATTATCTGAATACTACGGCAAATTCTGGACAAATTCCAGAATTGTTTCTGCCAAATTAGGTAATGTATCATCTCTCATTGTTTCAATTGAATTTGATTGGATAAAATTCATAGTTTAGCATAAATTAGCACACGCTGAATGTGATTAATAACAGAGTTAGTTCTTAATTGAAATAATTTTATTTCTATTTAAATTCAAGGCATAATAAATAAATCATATTCTATAGCACAACACTTGAAGCTCAGTAAATTCTGTAAAAATGAGAAATGGTCAGCATTAAATGTTTACTTTTTTTTATTATTATTTTAAAGTCATGACAATCAATAAACTATACTTGATAAAATGGTACATGATAAAATGATCGTGTAACATCTCGATTACGGTGTCATATTTGTGATAATGAATCGAGAGCACTCCAGCCATCAAACCTTATTCGCGAGTATTTTTCTTTATTCAACTATGGGTGTTAAATAAATATTCATTGTAGCTGCACGTAAGGAAGTACAAGAACAACCATGTGAAAACAGAACACGCGTCATAACTTCCCTATTTATTAAGTCACCGTTTTGGATCCTCATTTTGAAGAAGAACTAACTTGTCTGCTCCGGGAAATTCAATAAATTCATTAATGAAAGGAGCGTTAAATTCGTAAAGGTAAATCTAAAGTAATAAAAACCAATAATTTTAATATTCATTCCCAAATATAAATAATATATAATGAGAAAGAGTTTGGAAATTTATTGTTCACCAAATATTTGGCAAATTCCGTTAAGGAACTTATCTTTTTGGTTGCTATTGCATAACTTGTATTTTGCTCAATCGGTTTGGAGTCTGTTACGTCATTGTCATTTTATTTTTATTTCTATTTATTCAAATAACTAATATATAATACTATGATCAGATAATTTTCGGCCAATGTATCAAGTGATGCAAATTTAATTTTATTTTTAATCCTTTTGTTACAAGAAGGAGGTTTGCTATTAAATCACGTTACGGATCATATGATTTACTATGTTCGTAAACTCGATTTTAATGGCAAACCTCCCATGTGACTTATTAAGATTGGTTTAAAAGGTTTAATTATGATTAAATTAACTATATTTACAGGAATTTTAAAGCAGAATCGCGTTATAAGCTCTGTTCAAAGTTTAACCTAGCAAATTCTCATCCTTTTTTTGTAGCGAAGGATAAGATAATCCTTTTCTTCATCATCATTATAAATAATATACAAATTATTTTGCTGTGTGATATAGAGAGAAACTGCCAAAATAAATAAAATATGAGTTAAAGTTAAACCTGAACATATCTCAGCTTGAAAATCATATTTGGCATATATGATTATTTTCCGGCAGTACCCCTTTCTATTGTAAAGGTTTCATTCCTTTGATTGCTTCAAGGATTCCACGTCGAATAATGATCAGCCCGATCACAGTATTTTTTTATTGACTGTGAATGAGGCAATGGAATGTTCAGCAATGTGGTGATTACTCCAAATCTGTATTTTGACTTATCAAATCTTCATATTGGTCCTATTATTGTAATGATAATTATAATTAGCATAATGCTAACGTATGGTTAATTAATATTTGATGTTACCATATAGCAACTTGCCAAAACGATGTATACTTCATTAGATCGTTTTCAGCAATAATTGCTGATTCATTGGGTTATTAACGGTTAAAGATTTTAGGACGGTTCCAACCTCGCAACGATTTCTTCAGTTCGAACTGTGGTAGATTGATGTGGTGGATCAGCGACATAACCATAAATAAATTCGTACAAAAAATCATCAATGCGGTATCGTGCCATCCAATCTGAGTTATTTCGTGATTGACTTTAGGAATGTTGTATTCAGCTCAGTTGCTTTCATTTGACTTAACCATGTATCAAGTTAGTTGTTAACCACCTTTATAAGTCCAGTCACTGGAATTGTATGTTCAATGGTCCAGTTTTATATTCCGGTTAGTCCATTTTGGTCCAATTGACGAACACTGATCATAGTCTAAGTCAACCTTTTCACTTTCTTCCTTCGAAGTCTTTCTAGCCCTTTTTTACATAAATTTTTAGCAATACATAAATAGTTCTCGTTAATTACATATATAACACATAGTTCATTACATATTTCATTAATTTCATTACCATTCTATTTATGCGATCAAATTGGAACCTTTAACTATATTATTTCATGTCTTTAATGATTGATGAATCCCCGTTGAGCTTAGACCATGATCCTATATTTCTTTCCTGTAAATTGATTTTCAGCTTTACTTAATAATAATATTTTAGCTCATTAACACATACAAAGATTGGTTATAATTTTGACATATACACAACTCTTCTTGCTGGCTTTATAGATTTTGAGGTTCCTGATCGTTTAATAAACCTATCCATGCATTTTATATAAAGCCCTTCCAATTTCGAACATGTGTGTATTATTTTTCAATTTTGAAAAACCCTCACACATTGTCATATTGGTCTTCTTCTTTTAGCAAAGACTTTGATAAGTTTATGACGATATGTTCAATTTAATTCAAATCCAAAATTAGTAAGTTCTATAAATTTAATTTTTTCTTATTTCTACATATAATGTCATAAAGGGTTCATAATAAAAAAAAAGATGAGAAAAAGTAAATGGCAAATGAAACGGATAGTATATGAATTCTTTAAGAGCACGTATAGCTAAAGTCTCATATCGGTTTTTTACTTCTTTGAATAGAATTTGATTGTCAAGCTTTTCCTTTTTCTTTTTTCTTATTTCGCGAATTAGTAGATTCAAGTTAAATGTTGAAAACGGTTAAAAAAGTATGGCTGAAATTCAATATTCGGCAAAAATTAAGATATTTATACAGTGTGGGACAAAAAAAACCAGAATTTTTTTTGAGAAATAAAAAGATGCAGATCACAGCCAAATAAAGTCCGATCCGAACTATGTAAAAAGGAAATAATCGTAAGTGGGTATATAATTTTTTTTTTTTTTTTTGTATTAAAATTTTTTTTTCATTTCCTTCCCTCAATATCTTCAATTTTTTAAAAAACCCTAAAATAAATCAATTAATTAGAAACAATAACCTCCAGACAAGAAACTAACCATTAAGCAATCTTACAATTATAGAATCGAGGTATTCAGAAGGCTATGAAAATCCATCAACACACTGGAATTTCCCTCATAACTGTATACGACAACCTTACTAAGCTTCATGAGTCTGGGATGATTTAGCGTGTAAAAGGAAGTGGTCATCTGAAAAAGATTACGGCTAATGCATCAAGAGCATTAGCCCAATTCATCTGCTGAGATTCTCTATTTTAACAAGAACCCTATCAACGAGGTTGTCATTGAAAGGTATGAATGTGTCCTATAGGATAGTAGGAAGCCATTTAGCTGAAATTGGGACAAAACTCTGTTTTCAGATGAGACTGCCTTCTAATTATTCTGAAATACTATAGAGCGCTAGCATAAAAGACAATAACTAATACGCCCTATATTCACTAGTCAAACGATGACAAATCAGCATACAATCAGATACCAATAGTATGTCTTATTGGATTTTGATAGGATAACGGTAATTAAATATTGTACAATATGTACGAATGCTGATTTTGGTTAATTAATAGCTTCAATCGGCTTATAATATTCTATGATCAGAATGCGAGATCGGATTGTTTATTTGAACTGAAATATTTACTGATTGTAGTAAATGAATAATACTAATTATGTTTAAAAAGAAAAATAAAACCACATCGGGTTGTACTAGAATTTTACTATTTCATTCAATCAGTAATTCTGATCGATATTGATTTCTTAATTTTATTAGTACAGAATTATTTTTATTTGTCCTGTAGAATATACATCAGAATACATTATTTTACTATTTATAATGCTATTAATATTAATTTTTGCAACATTGTATTAAATTGAAAATAAACTATTATTATTAATTTTTAAAACGAATCATTATCGGCTACAGCCATCTATACCTCAGTTTTCTCCGATCTATTCCTGTTAACCAATTCATGTTTTGTTCGTTCTACTGATCAGTTTCTACTATTTCCAATTTTAGACTTTTTTGGAGGTCGATTAATGGTTTCTTCAATTTCATGTCTTTGTTTGATGTTCCTGATCGATGCTTTTTGATACTGTTAGTGTCTGATCTCAACACATTAATAGAGCCAGGAATAGTAGAACCAGTAATACAAGCAGTAGGAACGGTAGTAGGAGGAGGACCTTTATTAAAATTATTAAAACCAATGGTAGGAGTAGAATTTGTATGAGGAGTATTAGAACTTGTAGTAGAAATGGCAGAACTATTAGGAGTAAGTGGTAAAGTCAATGATTGTGAAAGTGTATTTGAAGAATGTTCATTATACACTCTTTGTACTGCTGTTATCAATAAGCCACTGTAGCCCTGAAGAGTTCACCTAGGTGCTTTGAAAGAAGCCGATTGCTTTTTATCATAAAAATTATGTTTGTCGTAGATTCAGATTCACTTTTTTGGGATTTTTAAAGATTCTAAGAATATACGATCAACATAATCTCTTAAAAATGAACATAACTATGAATAATTATAGATTAATTTACAATTAAAAGTTATAATAAATATCAATAAAATTTACATATCTTACTGTATAAGAACGTCATCTTAAGTCCTTTACAATTATCTTTTGTTGATTTGATGGATATTCTTCATCAGATTCTGATACTTCAGGCGAATAGTATACATTATTATTTATTATCAGATGAAGTTCTTGCTCTTTAAAAATGTGAACTAATGGATCGTTATTAGCCATTAGATGCTCTATCAAATTTGCTCTATTATTTCGTTTCTGTAATTATAAAATACAATAAGATCAATGAAGAATGAAAAATCAAATAGAAACGGTTTACTCACATCGGCTCATCTACTATTTAGGTGTTTTCTTTTAGTTTATTGAATTTGTATTGAGACTGATTGCTGTTTTTTTAAATGCTCCTCACGTTGATGCTTATATCTGATATGTAGCATATCATATACATCATTTCTGAAACAGGAAACATTTCTATATCCAGAGCTTATATAACAGCCAGCACGATTGTATTGTTTACTAATTGTCATTATAATTCAAATGTATGATTTAAGTTCAAGCGGCTAGAAGTTGGCATTCTATTAATTATCCAAAATACTTGTCGCTATAAATAAAGATAAAGATATATCCATAATTAGTATGTATATATATTGAAGTGAAAATTAATAAAAATTCTTACTCTTAAGGCATCTTAGCGATCTTTTGACAAATCCGACATCCAAAAATATTTAGATTGATCAACACTGGAAGAACTTTCAGAACTTCAAATAGATTTGGTTTCATCATCAAAAATAACTGATCGTGATTGTGAATCATCAAAAGTAGTTGATCGTGATAGTGATTTTTCATCATTACTGTCATTATTGTCATCTCCATCATCATTATTTGATTGATCTTGATATGTTGATTTTTACTTTGTAACATATGTTGTAGTATTTCCTAGATGTTCTTGTCTTTCAGAAGTATTTTAACTATTTATGTAAATTGTTTAATAATATAGTTGATACATATATTGATATTAAAATAAAACTTACTTTCTTCATTATAATCCTGTTTATCATGATCATTATCACGATCATCAAAACTACCATCACGACTATGGCCATATTTTTTACGAAATCTTCTATATAATCTGGATTATTTTAAGACAAAGAACTTTGTCGAATAATGAAATGTATTAATAACTATTGAAATCGAACGTATTGTGTTACTTATCATTTAATATTACTTATCGTCTTTGCTTTCTATGTCTTTTTCTATCAGGTGAATAATATCGGCTCTTTTTCCTCCCGTTTCTCTGACTCCTTCTTCTAGATCAGCTTTTATCATTATCTCTTCGACTTGTTAAGCTTCTTCCTCTTCCTTTGCTATTATCTCGATATCTGCTTCTGTTCTGACTATGACCAATACAGGACGAAGTTTAAGGTTTTGACGTCATATTTCATGTAAAGTAAAAAATCAAAAATAAATGAAGCGGAAAGAAAGTATTTTTAAATTATTTTCCTTTCATTTTTTTTTAGAAAAATAGTTTAATTTAATTTTAAAAGTTTAATTTACTTTCATCATTAAGTTGATTTAGTTGATCAATAAACTTCGATTATTATTAATAGTATTGTTCTATTTGATTAAACTTTTATCAAATTATACTTTTTCACATGCTTTTAATATAAATGTTGAATAAAATCTGCATATATATTTAAT
>CAJVPQ010002777.1:0-12765 GCA_910591825.1 Funneliformis caledonium
TCGTTTATTAAGTAATTGTGACATATCACAGGACCAAACAATAAATAAAAAAAAATACCTTTTTATACAATTTTTATATAGCATAATAATGATCATCTGATTCATATCAAAAACAATCAAAAGTAATGCAACGCGTGATTTGTATTACTTGTATATTATTTTATAACAGAAGTATTAATGGATATTAAAAATTTAATATCGAAAAATAATGGTATTAACAAATAAAAATTTATTAAAGAGGGCAGAATATTTAAATTTAAAGGATTTTATTTTTTTGTTGCATTATTTATGATCGCCACTGTATGGGTTTTCGTAATACCAAACATACCTTAGTACAATCTGATTCTTTTCGCATAATTCTTTCTTGAGTTGATCCTGCGCTTGCTGTTTGATAAAATTATTAGGATCGTCATTATAGAAGAATTTGATATATTTTTCGTGTTATACACCTTATACTTCGATTGTAAAGCCATATTCTGGATAATAAATATCAAATTCTAATCCTGTAAAACGTTCTAGTGTTTGAGAAAATTAGGTTTGCGAATTAGTGAAGGAGGGCCAAGATATTTTATTAAAATCTCATAACATAGTTTTTCTCTTTTATATTTTGGGCAGAATGGGTATCACGAGTTTAAATGTTTAATATTATTAAAAGTAGCAAACCATCTATGCTTTTTATCACATATCCATAATAAAGCTAAATGATTATTAATATAATATTCAGAAAGACAAGCTCTCTTTCTATTATAAGCCAATTGTTTGGCAACTTCAAGTGTACAAAACCTATTATTTACGCAATATGGATACCACATCTTATTATTTTTCACATTGTTAAAAAATGAATTCCACTCATGCCCTTCAGAATAACGCCATGATAAAGGTGAAAAACTATTATCATATGTTTCAGAAAGGCACTCTCTATTCTTACTAAAAGCAACTTTCTTAGTATCTTCAATTGTATGACTGGCCTTATTTGCACAATACGAATACTATGTCTTAACATTTTTGATATTGTTAAAAGATGTAGTTCACTCATGACCATTTGCACATAACCATCACATTAAAATGTTAGCATTAACATATTTAGTAGAAAGACAAAGTTTACCATATTTTCCAGCAATTGCACAAGTATCATTCATTATCAACTTTCTCATTGCAAATAAGTGATTCTTTATCAAAAAAATCAAAACTTTAATTTCAGAAGTAATGAATCTTTATAATTCTTTTTTTTATTTCTCTCGTAACTCTTTCTCTTTTTGAAGGTCTAATGGAATATCAAATCTCAACTGAATTGCCAATGGATCATCATCTGATTTATTTAGATCAAAAACAATAAATTCACCTTTACGAAGGTAACTATTAACAACCATAGAAACATTTTTCACATTTTCAGTATATCATTCAATGACCTTGGAAATATCTTGATAGGAACTGCCACCATTAAAAACTACTAGATGTGAAATATTTTCTATATTTTCACAGATAATTATTAATGTATGATAGTAGCATTGTATTACATATATACTTGAAATGTTTCTATGATGCCCATGTGTAAAAAATAGAATGATTTGATTCTGGATAGACTTAGGAGCCACATATACATCCCCAAAAATAATTGCTGTGCTTCTCTCAGACAAAAATGCTTTTACACTAGGGATTTTTTCTAGTAATATATAGCTAAATTGTATATTCTCATAGTAAGGCGCTTTTGGATTTTTTGAGATTATCCCATATATATCTCACAAATGCCCATTTTGGCTCATCAGAGTGGTAATCACAAACTATCAAATCATCACATACAATATACCTAGAGTCACCTTTCTTATCTTTATATATGCATTCAGATTTATCACTGAGAAAAAGATTTACCAAGAAATTAGTCTTACTTGATCTACTTTTTCTGATGACTAGCATAGAGAAAGTCCATGATGAGCTCACAGGATGCAACTGAATTTAGGATGATTCATGCTTTGTGGTCTCATCCATATCCATAAAGTAAAGTTTCATAGGAGGTAGTCCTGTCTTTTAGTTCTTTCGTATGACAGATTGGAAATCCATAACTCTGATTTCTATAGACTTGATAAAAAATTTCTTTCTTTTTGATTGGACGAAAAATTTGCCTGTATATATACCATATAATTAATATTATCACGAAGGTAAAAATAACAAACTTGAATATAGGTAGGATTATATACTGATCATTAACTAAAGTATTGCTACCTCCTAATGTAATAATAGGTATGGCTAAAATACTATCATAATCTCCTTTTCCATCAGATTTATGCTCTGAGTAGTATGAAGAAAATGGGATATCTCTTCTACTACTTTATCATACTTATAATTGTTAGATGATAAGGTTGTGTCCGCTTCTGCATTACCTATTTTTAAATTATGAATTATCTGATGCAGTTGTGAAACAATCTGATCTAGTTTATCTTCCAGATTACTTACCCTAGATCTGAGACAGAAAATTAACCCATTCTTATATGATAAATTTTGCGTAACTTTCTCCAGTTCATTTTCTAATTCCTTTACTTTAATTTCAAGAGAGAGATTGCTATACAACTGGTTAGTATCAGAATTCTTTAATAAAACTTTTTGCGTAGCTTGTTCCAACTCAGTCTTCAGTTCATTTATTTTAGTTCCAAGAGAGATGATATCAGAATTCTTCAAAGATGAAGCTTTTTACATCAAAGATATTTTACTTTCCAATGATTTAACTGTAGATTTAGTGATTCTATTTCTTTTAACTGCTTAGCATTAAGATCAGCATGAGACTTTCGTTCACAAGTTATTTGGGAGACAAACTTATTATTCAAACCATTTAATTGATTAGCTAGAGGAATAATTTGATTCATAGAATTATGCATACGCTTATTTTCCTCATGCGAGTGATCTAGATCATTTTGCATACACTTATTTTTTTCATCTAAGACATGATATTTAGTTATAAACTGTTTAGCAGATCTTATAAACTTTTCACGATCTTTTTTTAGCTGTTCTTCAAGTTCTAATTGGCTTAGTGGATATCGATTGGATGGAAGGCTTTTAAGTTTACTGCTATTACTATTACCTATATTATTTAAAGTATAGATTCAAGGCATAGTTTTTTATCCCATAAATAAAGGCAAAAAAAAAAATAATATTTTTGAAATAATGTGTTCTTTCTATATTTTTAAAATAATACATTTATCCCATTTAACTCAGTAAATATTTTCGAAATAATATATTTTTCCTATTTATTCTAATAAAATATTTTTGAAAAAATACATTTCTCCCATATATTCAAAAGAATATATTTCTCCTAATTATTCGGAAGAATATATCTATCCTATTATTCTATTTAATATTTTCTTAATTTTTTTATTTAAAAAAACACCATTGTGATTATGGTTAGACAGTGTATGAATTATAATACACCTCTATTTTCATCCAATGCTGTGATAAAAGACTGAGAAAGAAAGTTTTAGATGAATTAATAGACAAATATAACACATCAATAAAGCACATATATCAGATTTAGAAAAGTGAAGAAGCTAATAAAATTGCCTAAAATTAACCAATAGTTGATATTTCTAATACTACTTATGCAGGTAGATGTTTATCTGTAGTAACTACGATCCACCTCCTGCTATTTCCTCTCCACCTGCCTTATCACTGAAGAAAAATAGCCAAAAAAAGAAAACAGATAAAATAAGTGTAATATCTACTGAGACAGAGATAGAGGTGCTTTCACAGCACAGTGCTAATATCACTGATAATACTGATATTATATCTAAAATGGGATCTGAACTTGAAGAGATATTAAAACAAATGGATGATATTAATTAACTTACTTCTTTTCAGCAAGTATTTTTATAATACTTATTGCTTTACCAAGCCACTCTTCAGCTTTTGCAAGACGTCCTTCAAGCTTCGCACAGTTTACACACTTTTTTTAAACTATTCTCGCTAGTCAGAAAGAAGTCATATAGCTCTCTTTTGGCAGATCTTTAACTACTGAAGCCTTGCTAAAAGTTGGAATAAAATATATCTTTTCATGATCCTCTATGCGAAACTGATTTTAGTCAGATTAGAAATACCTTTGACTTTTTGAATTCTCGTCATACCTAACCATAGCATTGGATTGGACTTACCATTATCAACATAAGTATAATTTCTAATAATAGTGATGATTGAGTTTCCTTTCATGTCTTTTAAAGTGACCGCTACATTTGTATACCATCCTAGTACTTAAGAGATATGAGCAGAATTACTTTTTACAGCGAATTTAGAAGGCTTATTAACTTTCCATCCAAGTGCTTTACCAGTAGCTAAATTAAATCCATCAAATTCACTTCCATTATCTAAAAAAGATTCAGAGATTGGTAAGTCATTTATACTAGCATTTAAGTATTGTAGGAATGAAAACCACTCATCTTTTTTTGACTTCTCCTTTTAAGTCTTTCGAGATAAATACATTTTATGCATTGTCAGTGAAAGTTTTGGCAATAGCTTGTCATATGTTTTAGGTTGGCTGGATTCTGAAGATAACTTTTTATTTACTAACGCCTGTTTTTTTTTCAGTGCATAATATCACGCATTATCTATTTTATCATAATTACCACTATTATCTTCATCATTATTAGAATCTGAAGATATGTTTTGGAAATTTATAGGTGTGAGAGGCTTGAAATAAGTCTGATTAAAATTAGATTATGCTGTCTGTCTATTGGGATAACTGCCTTTATTATGATCAGTTTCTCCACAAATATCGCATTTATGTATATTTAATTTCTGAAATTGATTTGTTAGTTGATTTACAGCATCACGAGTTTCATTTATCCCCTCTTCTACTCTATCAATTCTAGCAGAGACATTGCTTCTCTGTGGGTGAGATCTTTGAAAAGGCTTTACAGGGTAATCAGAATCTAAATCTTCTTTATTAAGTATACCTACTTTTTTTAAGTATTTAGCTACATAATAATTCTTGAGACCTTCCTCTATTTTCAATGAAGATAGTGACCTCTTGGTTGTTTAACCAGTTCAACAGTTTGTGAAGCAAATACTTGCGCTTGTTGAGTCATTGAGATTATAATTCTGTGACTTTTTTTACTAATGCCTGGTTTTCAGTTTTTGGTTGTGCTAATGCATTTTGAATTGCTTTTTGTATATCTTTTAAAGAAATTCCATGTTGTTGAGGAACTGAAATAGGCGAGGGTTCATATATTACTCGAGATGCTCGATTAGGTACTAGGATTAGGTATTCTATCTTTTTTATATCTAGCTATTCAGCGTAATTTTATCTCATAAAGCTTATTAGCTACACAGGTCAGATGATGTCAAATCGGGATCCATTTAGACTGCCCTATTGCAGCATGAATGGACTCTGATTTTTTTTATTTAACACTAGCAGGGTACCCAATTGCAAGCATAAAAATGGCTTAAATCATGCATGTCATAGTTATCAATCGGAATGATAATAGTCAACCTATTGTTATCTGATATTTTTTTTAATTGTTTGATTTCAGCATGTCAATTGATATTAATTTATTAACATGTAGATAACTGATTGTTAAAAATTTAATGTGTAGCTAAATAATCATTAGTTTTATTGTTTGATTTCTGCATGCCAATTGATAACCAATTGTTAAAAATTTAATGTGTAGCTAAATAATCGTTAGTTTTATTGTTTGATTTCAGTATGCCTGATTGATGTAATCATAATAATTTATGTCAATGCTAAATTACCCATATTTAATAACTAGGTACTACCTGATAATGAAGTATTAGCTAATTTTAAATGTAGAGGTTAACCAATTTATTAATTGTATTATTAATTATATACACATAAAATACAATATATTTGCTAATAATATCCCTATTATAATATTCCTATTATGATAAAACATGAGCCATTACAAAAGAAAAAAAATCTATAGTCAGTTTCTATTAAAAAAAAATATGAATGCATTAGAAATCAGAGTACAGTTGACGTTCTTGCTAATACCTACATCTCTATACATATTTATTCGTCACTCTCATTTGGATCTTTTCCATCATTTAATTTTTAGGACCCAGGTGGTTTAGAAGTTTCATGAGAATTAATATGTGAATTTAACACATTTAATTCATTCTTATTATTATATTTTGATGCCGCTTTCTCAATAATAGCCTTTATCGACCTCATATACCTGATTTAGTCTATTGAGATGCGTTAATGAGGCCTTTATTTCATCAGCAGCAAAATTATTGTTATCATAAATTTGCGTGCGTTTTCTTCTATCAGGTCTTTGCTAATAGAAGATTGCATCTAAGTAGCCTCTTAAAAATGTACACAACTTGAAAATATCAAGTGAATTAATATTGTTATGAATTGTGAAAACATTTATCTTGTACTTACAGTGCTGCTCCTCCAACTCAAATCTCGTATTACAATACGATGATCTCCCATATTCAATTCTTCATCATCTTCTGAAACCTCTAGACTATAATAGGCACTTTCCATTAAAATTGGATTAAGTTCTATTTGTCTCCTATTTTTTGTAAGTGATTAATTACGTTAGCCCTTCGTGTTCTTTTCTATTAATAAATTTGTTATATACATCATATATTGAATGATTAGTTGAATACATAATTAATAAACTGATTGGTTTATTACCTTCTTTCTGTGAGAATTCCCATGTCAACGTTGGGTTTCTTTTGTTTGTGTAGCTTTGTAATTTTTTTTCCTCAATATTTCCTCCCTTGGTGGCAATGGCGTTGATGAATCATTTCATAAAGAATATCTTCACCAATCAGATACATTTCCAGATTTAATACCTTTAACAAAGTAGGTATTATTGATGTCGTCACCAATCTTTTTGCGATTCGAATGTTTCATTAATATCAAGTTAGTTATTTTCTGGCATTCGTTAAATGTTTCAGAAGATATCCTGCTAAATATTTATTGATTTTAATTAATAAAATCTGTAAATAAAAATGATCTGAAAAAAATAATTTACTTACACGCAAAGAATTACACAGATCTTCTGTTAAATATGATAAGTAGAGGTATGTTATTTTCTTGAGAACATTGTTCAAATTATCATTTTCTTCAGCACTTGAACGAGAGGTTGATCGTTATTATTTTCGTTCATTTCTTAACTTCTTTTTTTCTATTTTATTATCGCTGTCTAAAATAATTGGATTATCTGAATTATCCTGAGATTTAGAAGAACTCGCAATATCATATTCTTCAGATATTTTGTGAGCGGCTGGCTTTTTATCAATTGATTTATTCGACACGGATAATTTACTTGTATTTACATCGCTGAAATTTAGAATCCTTTGGGTTTATCTCCTTTTATTTTCCTCTTTCAGCCCATTTTATATATTTCAATAAATAATTCACTTGATCTTGTTTGGTAAATGAATCTTTTAAAATAGTAATGAAAAGATGTAACAAGGACTGCATAATCATACAACATTATATTATCATAATAAAAGCTTACCAATTTCAATATATTATTACTAGAATATTTCTCTTTAATTGCTGCTTCAAATTCCAGATCTAATTTTAAAGAAAATTTGACATCTTTTCTAGGTTCAGGGAACGAACTGCTACTGCGGTTCTTAGAATTTCTCAGCTTTCTAGGTTCAGAAACGAACTGCTACTGCAACTTTTAGAATTTCTCAGCTTTCTAGGTTCAGGAGACGAACTGCTATGACGACTCTTAGAATTTCTCAGCTTTCTAGAATTTCTTAGCTTTCTAAGTTTAGAAAACGAACTGCTACTGCGGCTTTTAGATTTTCTTAGCTTTCTAGGTTCAGGAGACGAACTGCTACTGCAGTTTCTTTGATTTTTTAATTTTCAACTCTTCGATTTTCTGAATTATAAAGGCTTACAACTTTCCAATTTTCTAGAATCTGAGAGCTCACGACTTCTCGATTTTCTGAAATCTGGGAACTCATGACTTTTCGATTTTCTGAAATCCAGAAACTCATAAATTATTAGTTCTGACGACTTTGTACTTCTTGTTCTGGATCTGTCTCTTTCACAACTCTTGAATTTTCTCGTTGACATAGTGAATAAATTTCAGAAAGTAAAATGAAATAACTAATGTTAAATAATTAATAAAATATAAAAAATTCGGGAGAAGAAGTTTGAAAAATTGTTTCTTTTATATATCTGGAAACAGACTTTTTATATCAATCGTCATAAATTAGACTTTTCAAATTACTATAAAAATAGACTTTTAAGCTTTTAATATAATGTATTCTTAAAATCATATGAAATTTTAATTAATTAACTGCAGTATCAAAATCATACAACAAAAATCATACTTTCAGGCTATTGATCATAATCTCAGACTATTGATCAATTAATTATTTTTAATAACCTTTTATCAATCAGGCTAAACATGTAACTTTATTTTTAATTTTTTAAAGAATAATAAATCAGACTAATCATGTAATGATATAAATTATTTTATTAATAATTAATTTACAATCAAGTATTTATATACCATTAAATCCTGTCAAAATTTATATTATTTGTTTTTTTATCTCTTTTTAATTAAACAATGCACTCAAGAAACAAAATTAGTTGTCTTTGTAGTAAATGTAATAAAAATTGACTGATCTCAGAATGCGAAAAAAACATATAGAAATAGAACAACAGATGGAGACCTGATACAGAACATCATCAAAATTAACGAAAGTAATATCGAAAAAAGCCCAACAGGATAATGATGACAAAAAAACATCAAAATTGAACTCTTCAGAGACCTCAAATTCAACTAATTCGTCAGATTCAGCTGATTCATCTAGTTCTTCAGAAGACATAAGTTCAGAACAAGAACTGATTTCTGTTCAAACTAAACGAAGAAAAAATAAAAAATTCAAAGAATTGAAATCGAAAACTGATGATGAACCTTATTTAGATTTTATATTATTTAATGAAGAATCTGTATTAAATGATGAAAGTGAAGATTCTGAAAATTCTGACGATAATGAAGGAGATTTTCTCAGAACGAACGATTTACAGCTTCTGATTGGAATGATTTTGATGACAGTAATGATTTTATATATCTTAATCCAAGTACTGAGTTTTCTGAAACTTAGATATTATTATGGATATATAAATTTCAATCGAGATTTTGTCTATCTAATGTCACTATAAATTTCTTGATTGCATTTTTTGGTCAAGTGTTAAAAATGTTGATCTAAGGCGATTTCATAAATTCTCATCCTCATCTCACAATGCAAAGAAATTGTTACAAATTGAAAAGATTGCAAAAACATATGCCATATGTCTAAATGTAACAAATTACATAATTATGCAGAAATGTCGAAAGATAATAAATATAAATTCGTTGAGTTTCCTAATTATCCAATGAAGAAACATTAGGCAGAATGTGAAACAGCACTACTAAAAAATATTCTAGTAACTAATGGTTACATAAAACGCCTTGTATGGTATTTCTTATGCCAGATTTGAAATCTCAGATTTTTGCAATGTATCAGCGTCCTGACTTTGAATATAATATGACAAAGTGGATACATCGATATGTTGATGAAAATGTACTAGCTGATATTTACGATAGAGGGATGTGAAAGACATTCTTATCATCAGTTGAACCAGAAAGCAGTCTGTTTTTTGCACCTGAGTTTGCAGATTCATATCTTAGAATAATTATTAATATTAATTGATTTCAGCCATTCGATTCTTCGATATATAATACTAGAGCAATATATGGCATTATCTGCAACCTTCCTTATGAAATACGTTTTCGACAAGAAAATATGTTAATATTGGATTTGTTGCCAGAACCTAACGAAGTTCAGACCTATAAAATAAATCATTACCTATCACCGATTGTCGATAAATTACTTGAATTCTGGATAAGTGTTGAATTACAAAGAATAGCAAGTTATTCGAGTTGTAGAATAATTTGAATAGCAGTTATTTGCTATAGTAGTGATATTCTGGTAACAAGAAAATTATGTAGACATATATTAGCATTAGCTGCTTATCATCGATATCATAAGGTAACCAGTAGTCAAAATAAAGAAGAAAGACCTAATTTCAGTGACTTTGATGACATAAACGATTGGTTTAGATAGAGGGATTTAGAAGCATTCTGATGAAATGCTTTTGCTTGGCGTAGGTGTCAAATACAAGAAAAAAAGAAGAAACATGTCTCTAATACATTTGTCAGATGGACAGAGCTACTTAGATTATCTTATTTCAATCTAATTCAGTATTGTATTATAGATCCTATACATAACCTATTCTTGAGAATCACCAATTGGATTATAAAAAGGTTGTGAATTGATGGTGGAAAAATATCCAAAGATGATCTTGAATTAATGGAAAAACGTTCTAAAGTAATTAAAATTCCAGCTGATTTAGGACAGATTCCTAATAAAATTGCTACGGGTGAAGGCTTTTCTGAATTCACTACCAACTAATAGAAAACCTTCATCTTGGTATACGCAATACCATTAATGTGAGATTTGTTATCTATTTTAGATCAACAAATTTTAGCAAATTTTGTCAGGCTTGTACTTTATTAATTTGTAAAGTTATTGATAATAGTATGCTAAATAAAGCCCATACACGTTTACTTAAAGTTGATCAGCTTATAGAGAAACATTATGGTCAACAATTAATCACACCAAATATTCATCTCTCCCTCCATCTTGCCAAATGTTATCAAGATTATGGCCCGTTATACTCTTTTTGGTGCTGTTTGTTCGAAAGAATGAATGGTGTATTAGGTAAGCATTTAAATTACAAATTATAGACCTTTTGGCTAGTTTATACTTATATTGATTTATTGATTTGGCTCTTTAAGATCCTTTTCTAATTCTCAACGTTGTATTGAACAAGAATTGTTGAGAATTATAATGCAAAATTATAAAATTGATAACCTAGTTTCCATTCAATAAAATAATTTGAAACTTATTAATGGGCTTGAATTAATCAGACCTCAAAAACTTTAGGATCATTGGCTACATATGATGGTTTCAATGCTAAAGAATTACTCCAATTCAGATGGTCATTTTGTCATGAATCAGGAGATACAGTCACTGGAAGTGAATTATTTCCAGGAGAAATATTATCTCCAATAAATGAACAGGTTGATTTACCTGATAATGTATTTAAATAGTTGATTACTTATTATAACGAAGCATATGATGATATGAATGTTGAATTCATTTTGATGACTGATTTAATTGAAAGAGGGTTACAAAATGATTCATTAAATCGCTATTTAATTGTTCAACTAACAATTAACCAATATGAATGAATTCAAATAGCTGCTGAAATTTTTGGTTCTGTATTATCACTTTGATACAAGAAGAATTCGCATATTTTGGCATTATTTACCCAAAGTGACAATTCAATAGAATTATTCCCAGGACAAGTTCAATTTTTTTTGAACATACATCGTGGCTTTCAAATGGTATCATCAAAACGCATAAGCTTGCCTATGTTAAGTGGTATCTACCAGTTGATGATCACAAAATCAGATTTCATTATCGAATTGAAGAGGATAATTAAAGTGTTAACATTGAACTTTGAAAAATTGCTGAATTTTATGATTTATCTCAGAACAGCATACTTCCAATACATAATATCTACAGTCAGTTTGTTCCTGCTAATTTTATCATTAGAAAAAAGAAAACAAACAGTAAATCTTATATGGCAGTAATACCAAATAATAGGCAGTTTTATTTATAATTATTGTCTGTCATAATTATTGTTTTAATTCGTGATCCAGATATCGATCAGTGAAATCAGCTGATAATCAATATACATTACAGGAATAAGCTAACTTATATTTTATAACTTAGCTCAGAATCTCTTTTTTTTTTCGTCAAAGCAATTAAAATTTTTTTTCTACACATGCCATAAAAAAAAGTCACTAGTTTGTTGTATGAAGGTATAAAGTTGCTCAAAATAGACCAACATACCAAATTAACACATACTGGCTTTCTTTTGTAACGAAATGTTTAAGCATAAAGAATATAAAATTACACTAATTTGTTCGGGTTTAATAGTAGACACTTTACATTTTGAGCCTTCTTGTCATAATTGGTGGATCTCTAGACCTTTTGAAAAATGTGAAAATCCAGTATTGCTTCATCCTATCAGATTACATATGAAGACTTTAGTTGTTTTAAAAGGTTAGGATTTTATTATTAAGGGTTTGGAAACTTTTTTAAATGGTAGTCAAATTTCGGAATATATTTGTAAATGTGATGGTATTCAAAGTGAGCTTTGTGAGTCACTTACAACTGCGGTTAATAGTGTTTACAAAAAAATTTTTCAAACAAAAGCTAAATATTCAGGACCAGTGATAATGGGATTTGATATACCAGTTCTTTCTGAGGCATTATTAAAAAATCTACCATTTCGTGTTTTTTTTTTCTTTAGGAAAATTACATATATAGGTGTTGGGAATCAGAAAATCTAATAAAAGTGAATGGAATTTTGCTGGGACAGGTTATAAAATGTCATTTATATATACGTATCAAAGCAAAGATGTGTTTTCGTTCAAGAATTAGAAGATGATTGTTGTTGGGTTATAATATATTTAGGAAATAATATGTATAGGATTTTTATTGATGATGATCCAGAGTTAGTATGGCGAAAGGTTGGAATTTTACAACAATATAAAGGAAAAGAATTATTTGGATTGGAAAATAATAAAGTACGAGATACAGTCAACTCTTAATATAGCGAACTCTTGATATAACGAATTTTTTGAACAAATATAATAAAAATACTCTTGT
>CAJVPQ010002778.1:0-12764 GCA_910591825.1 Funneliformis caledonium
ATAAAGAATTCTAACATGTAAAGTACTCAGTTGCAGTTTAAGTTAATAGTACAATTAAACCTAAACCTTATCTTAAAAAATATCCCCAGTACATTTGACTAGGACTATACTTTACTGTAATAGCAATACAAGAAAGTTTCCATTTATCCTCAAGTTCTTACCATACTCTGCTACAATGATTCTATTAAAACTAAATAAAAGTTGATTCATCACTTCACATAATTTTTGCTTAGTCTTTCTTTGTCTAGTTTTGATATTCCAAATATCATACAAGATGAGCTTTCTTATTTGCAAGTGATATGAGAAGCTTTCATCAAGTAAGACAATTTCTTAATCTAAAAGAATGGAGTGTTTGGCCAATGGTACAATCTGAAACATCCTGTTCAGTTTTCTTTTTTCAAAGCTGCTGTACTTTAGCAGTGATGCAAAGATGATAATTATTTAATTTATCATTTGTTATAAGCTTTTTAAGCTGATTTCATTGAGATTCCTTAATCAAAGGTGATCTTTTAGAGCGAAGTTTTGAGCTGGTTGATCTTATATTACTAAATCATTTCAAAGTGTTAAAAATAGTTGACACTTTACAATTGATAGTCTTTGCAATAGTTTGATAACTGTCACTATATTGATGACAGTAAAGTATAGTATCATGTTATTCTTCAGTTAATTCTTGATTTTTTTCCATTATTATTTACTATTTCAACTATTTTCAGAGAAAAGAAGAAAGAGTTTGTTTATTTTTATTTTGAGATAAGTCAAAATAACATGCTTTTATTATAAATTAATATAAACAAACATTATAACTTCTTATAACTGCAGTATTATTTGGTTATATGATATAATAATGTATTTATTTGCATTTAAACTTGGTGTTTAGAAATTTTTAGCAGGAGTCTGTAAAAATAAGAAGAGAGAGAGGTTTCTATACAGCCATCTGTCTATCTTTTTTAACTTACAAAAGACTTGTATTTATATCTATTCTATTACATATATTGACATATCTAATATATTAACCATATTAACTATATTAGATATATTTGATAAATTAGATATATAACTATATTAAACATGTTAAACATATTTAATATATTTAACATTTTTAACATTCTGTATTTCACCACACATTCACAGATCTGTAATTATCAAGATTAATACTTGATCACAATAGTTAGTATTGCTTATCAAATAATTTTACTAGTTATTAGTAATAAATATTGTTAATATCAATTTTAAATTTAAAAATTTAAAGAACTTGTACTTTTTATTAACACGATTGAAGTAATATTAACATAAGTTTGATACTTATTTATACTAATAAAATATTAACTAACTCTATTTTTACATAATTATTATTTAATAAAAATATCATTAATTATATAAATAAAATTGAAGGTTAATATTAAATGAATAAAGTAATTTATAAATATTATTGAAGTTTAAATCAATTAAAAAGATAAATATGTTTAAATAATTGATATAAAGTAAATAAAATAATCTATAAACATCTTTGATGTTTATTTTTTAGTTAATATAATACTCATTATTTAAATAATTTTAATCAAAAAAATGTTATTATAATCATTTATTATTATTAAGAATTTTCTAACTATTCAATTTAATATTCAATAAGAATATTTAACTTATCCTTTTAAAACTTTATATTTTCTTATTATTTGACAATAAATAATCAATGACAATCAAAATTTTTAATTATTTAATTTATTATATAGTAGAAATTTCAAGTTTTTATAGTTATATGAAAAATTTGCTAAAAAAATCAGGCTTTAAGAATTTTATTTGACTAAAATTAAAATCTTATTATAATAAATAATATCAAAAACTAAAATTCAAAATTTTATTAAAAAAACTTTATATTAGAGATGAAAATTGCTTAAATTAAAAAAGTAATAGTAATATACTGTATATATTTTTATTTTATTGCAAAAAAATTCTATTATACTAATTTATTATAAAAAAATTATAATGTATTATTATTATTACTAAGAAAAATTAGTATTAATTATTTACTATACTTATTAGATTAGAAAAATTATATAATATATAGATATACTAATAGTAATTAACTAGATTAAATTGTTTATAATAATACAAATTAAATCTGCTAATCTAAAAATCTAATTATAAAAATTTTGAAGTAAATCAGATATAAATTTATCATATGTCATGCAATTTAAAAATTATATAGAAAGAAATCTAAATATAATAATAATTATACATAGATTATTTTATTATATTATATAGATTTTATTAATATTTAAAATTAGAATAATTTATTATTAATTAGAAATATTCATTTTACTCAAAATCAATTTTTTTTGTTCTGTAAGATAATGATTTTAATAATTTAATTCTATATATATTATTAATAATTTTAATATTTTTATTTTTCTTATTTAAATTATTTAATTATTAGTTTTAATAATTATAAAGTATAAATATTTGATGAATTTAATATATAAAATTTAAGCTATTAAAATCATTTTACAAGATAAAAAATTGATTTTAAGTAAATAATAATCAAAAAAATGCTAAATATTTTTAACTAATAATAAATTATTTAATATTAATATTAAATCAAATTAATTAATAAGATAATACTAAAATTTATTATTTAAAATATTTAAATTTTACTGTTAAATTATTATATTGTAATATTTAAAATTATTTGCTATTTTAAAATATAAATTCTTTTTATTTAAATTATTCTAATAATTTGTTAAATATTATCTTATAATGTGATCATGTGATTTATATTATAGTGATTATTAAAATTATCGATTAATATAATAAACTTTTTTCTGAATTCTAATATTTTACCTTATGTTCTTTTTTATTATTATTTTTCTACAAAAATTTCACTTTTTCATATTTTTTTTATTATTACTTTGTTAAAAAGAAAATAATTTATTTGTAATACTTATCAAAATTTCAATAATATTGAAATAAAACTATTTTTTATTTAACCTTTTGTCAATAAATTTTTATTGATAAAGTTAATTTTATACTTACTTTACATTTTTTTTGCATTTAATATTTAGATTTTTAGACTTTAATATAAAAGAATAAATGAAAAAATTTCAAGATACATTTTTCTAACAAATATTTATTTTTTCTCCTCTTTTTCATAATGGAATATTAAAAAAAAACTCTTATTATACCTAGTATTACTTATAAGATAGTATCTAATTTATGTATTGAAATGTAGTTTGATGATTTGAATCATATATATTTAGTTTTACTAGTTTATGAATATCAGATTAGCTTTATATAATAAATATAGGATAAATATCTTAATAAAGATAAAGTCGTATATAACTATTCTTTTATTACTCAATATTTATACTATATTTTTAATATTATTTTAAATATTAAAAATATATTATGTGATCACTTGGATTCTAATACATTAAATTGCAATCAGCATTTTTTTATATTGTAATACTTTATTTGAAGTATTATATACAAAGTTTTCAAGTTAATCATTATATTTGAGAATTACTTTATATTTAATTAAGCATCAATGGCTATATATTTTATATTTTAGATAAGAATTGATTTAGGATTAAGGTGATTAATGTTAGAGATAGTTAGGGATAGATATACAATCATTTCTTATTTAAGATTTAATGTAATATGTTATTAATTTAATGATATTGAATCTATTGACAAGAAATTTAAAAGCTAATCCTATTAAAGATTAAATTTAAGTTTAAAAAATAGTTTAAAGGATCTCAAAAAGGATGAATATACATATCAGAATAGTCTTAAAGATGAACATAATATAAGAAAATATATTGCATAAAGTAAAAATTGTAAAGTGAATGCATATATTTAGAATTTTTATGCTAGATTTATTGTATTATATAATTGTTTAGATTTTAATTGCATTTGTAAAACTTATAATTTATATATATCTTTAATATTACTAATAAAATAATAAATTACTTACATGATCTATATACTACACCGTAATAGAGATAGGAATGATTGTTAAATAATTTTCTTTATTAATAAATTATTTTTAAAATTTAAATATGATATTTTTATTATTAAAATTATTAAAAAATAAATAAAATATATATTTTTTAAAAATCCTTTTATAAGAAAAATTCTTTTTAAAATTTTTTAATCTGAAGATTTTTTATTAAAATCTTTTTTTTTGATGAAAGGCTTAATAAGTCATAATGTTTAATTCTAAAAAAAAAAGAAATTTATAGAATGAAAGACTAAAACTATATTATATTGGGTAAATCAAATTTGATAGGTTAGTTCTAAGCCTCGAAATCACTCTATAATAAAAACATTTTTAAAAGCGAATTATAAAAGTTATTATATATTCCTTCATTTAAAAATTTAATATTTGCTTGAAATTTGATTTTTTAATAAGAATTAAGCTGGTATGTTTAGAAGTTAAATTTGATTTACACATGAATTCATAAAAAATTTTTTACTATTGCTATATTAGGATAACAATAGTGATATTTGTAATAAATTTTAATAATTTCATCACAAATTTAATTTTTCTCACTATTAGCTAAGCTTCTAAAATTTGACTTTTATCTATTTTAGTTCTTTGAAAATATGGTAAAAGTAAGAATTTATAAAAAGAAATTTTCCTAAAAATGTTAACAAAATTATTTCTACAAAAAATAATTTAGAAGGACATTTAAATTTGTCAAAATTTCTAATTTAACTAAAGTAAAAATTCATTTAACCTTAATTAACAAGCTTAAACTTTTTTACTTGAACTGAATTACTTTTATAAGCATCTTTAAAATCGGCATTAATAATTTTTCTTTTTTAGCTGATATGCCTAACTTACAGACAATATGTTTATCTCGAACAGAAGATAAAATTAATGATGGACCTGGCAATCATTATATTGCCAAAGCTCTTCAAAAAAGTTATTAAGAGAATAATAGATTATTAAAACAATCAATCAAATCAGTATATTTAAATGCAATTAGAGCAAGAAAGGAAAATAAATGATGATAATTCCCAAAGAATTAAAGAATTAAAGCAACAGGAAGCTATTATTCAACAAGAAATTTAATCTTTACAAAGGCATATAAACTAACTTAAACAATAAATCCTGAACTTAATCAAATTATCTAATATAGCCTTTTCAAATAGTTCGTATCATTTTACTAAAATCAAATAAGAAATTATCTGACTTAAAATCAATGAATTAGTACCGCAAGTAAGAAATGAAAATATGAAGCTGATTCAGTTAATTACAAAAGCAAAAAGAAAAGCGAGCACGTTTTTATTTATAGTTAACTTAATCTTAGAAACCCATAAATAAATCGTATAGAATAGCGAAACTTCCCAGTAAGATAAATTTAGTGGTAAAATGGAAGCTTATTAGACTATATTTGTAAGCAATTTAGCCAAAAAAGAGCTTCAAATATTATTAAACAAACTAACAGAAGTCCTAGAATTAGATAAGCTTTTAGAACATTTATAACAAAAATCTGATCAGGCAGCTAATTCAGTTTTATAACCTTTTTTGCAAATGGTTTCCACTTCGAATGAATTAACTTTTATTATTTTCTCGTTCAATAAATTTAAAATGAATCTTTGGATAAATTATTTTTTTCTAAAAAACAAAAAATTTAAAACCTTTCTCTTTAATCTGTTCTCGAATTTTTAAATTATAGATAAACTTTATAGTTAGCAAAATTTTTATTATTTCAGTAATCATGACGCAAAAATAATGATTTTGTGATTTTGTGAATTTGGTCTAATTGAAAAACATTGTAAAAATTACATAAAAAAAATGAAAAAGAAAAATCAATGAATGAAAATAAATTAGATATTGAATTCAAAGGATTCTTATTTGCAGAATAGTATTTTAAATACAATAAAATCACTTCATGAAGATAATGAGAATCAAAGGTTTGATTATATTAATATATAACTGTATACTTTGACTTATTCATTGGTTTAATGAAATGAAATTATATATTTTAAAATAAATGAAAAATAATAATAATAATTATAGCAATCCATTATCGAATAACAGTAACACTTTAATTTAGAATTTAGCAATCATCTAATAACTTATTTACAAAAAAAATTATTTAATGTATTCTCTTTCTACAAAATATCACTTTAGAGCTTGATCCTTTGCAATAAAAGGAAATTTTCATGAAAAATCAATTTACAATCATTTTTTCAGTTTTATAAGAAATCAATAATGTGAATGGTATATCAACTGCAAAAATATCAATGTGTGCTAGGTTAAACTTATAATTCTTCACTTTACATTAATTTATCCTGCATATATATATTTATTATATTAGTTATAATTATTTTATTCTCTATATTTATTATATAATTTTCTTGAAAAAATTAGATTATTTTGTAAAAAATATTTAAAATTTCAATTTGATAAAAAAGGTGAAAATTGCAATAAACCACTAATGTAAAATTTTTTTACAATTTAAATAAGATAAAATTTTAAAATTTGCTAATTTAATCATTTTAAATAAAGGTAATTTAAGAAAAAAAACTAATAAACAGTTATAATTTATGATAATATATTTGGAATATCCCAATAGTGCATTCCCAACTTGATATATTTAAAAATCATTCGAGATATTAATGTATTTGATTATAATAATTCCAAAATTTTTGTTTGAGATTTAAGTCAGAATAAATTATTCTAGTTGAGAGAAAAAATTACTTCTATTTATAAGCTTCACCAATACATTTTCAAATAATTTTATTAAAATTCAATTATTTCTTAATTTAATAGTTTTCAGAAATTTTACTCCTTTTCTTAGAGCATTAGATTATTATATACAGTTGTTCACCTTTATAGTCATACTCCTTAGAACTAAAAATAAAAAATGTGATTATAATAAAAAGTGACTTTATAGGAGGATTTTTATATATTATTACTAAGTATTAGTTTTAAAAGAATATATTAAATCACTGTGATTATAAAGGGATTTTTTTATATAGTATTAATAGGTATTAGTTCTTACAAAATATATACTTATAATAAGGAATTTATATAATATAATTGTACAGAAAATAACTATAGAAAGGATGACTATAATTGCATTTTGATAGAATTTAATAGATATTTATTTTATAGAGGGTATTCAAAAGTTCTGAATGATTTTTCACTTAATATAAAATGGAAAATTTTAATGCATAAATTTTTAAAGCTTAATTAATATTTTATTTAAAGTATAATAAACTCTATATTTCATATTAAACAACTATTACTTATTATACTTTCTTCTGCTAAAATTATTGTTTGTATTCATTCTAGTATGCTATTAACTAAATTTTTAATTAAATGTTTTGGAAAACCCTTCCATTCTTTTTGAACACATTTTTTAAGTTCAGCAAGATTATTTGACTTTTTCTTTTATTTGTAAATATTTTTTTAACTTTAATCACAAATTTTTAATCAGATTAAGGTCTAGCTTTAGGCAGATTTGGAAAAAATATGCAAATCTTTTTTATATGAAATGCTGCTACAATTTTTGATCTGTAGAGAATAGTATTATTTTTCTAAAATAATATGTTACTATTTAAAAACATATGTTGCATCATAGATATAACATATTTGTGAATTATTTTAATATATATAGCTTCAGTTGCTGATCCTTATAGCAATATAATTAGTTTAATTTCTTATTAAAAAAAGCAACCCTAATGTATGCAGCTGAGGCTATGCTTAATTGTGGCTGAAATACAAGAGTGTAATCATTTTTCAGCTAGTTTTATCTATACACTACTAGTGTGACCTTGTTGAAATTAGGTAAAAGTTAATTTATCACTTTACAAACCTTTGCTCAATTATTTTTAGTCTAATTTTCATATTTCAAATATTATATAAGTCATGTTGATTTTTTGTAAGTAAAATAAGAGGCTTATATTATATAATATAATTTCTTAATTTAAGTAAATAAAGTGTACAATAGGTGATATTTACAGAAATATTCTGTCCTTTTTTTTAAAGTTCTTTTACTCTTGTAGTATATAGTTATCAGTTTTGTATTTTTTTATTTGTTATAAAATATTTAAGCCTTTTATGCTGATAATTATTAATTAAATATGATCATCTAGATTAACACTTAAAATCTATAGAACCAGTTTTATCATATTATTTTAATGTATCAAAACTGTTATTTTTTCATATCTAACAGTTTCAGCAATTTTTTGATATAAATCTCTATATTAATAATAATAAAATATCATCTTATATTATTCTGTAATTAATTCATTTTTTTTTCACATTTTTTTTGTAAAGCATGATGAATAAATAAATCAAATAATTTATGATGTTATATACAAATATAATATTTATATATAAACAAACTAAGTGTTAATCACTCTTTTTATAATTATTGATTACTAAATAAGTTGTTTAAAAACTTTTGGATATTCTCTGTAATTAGATCTAAATAAAATTATATTATTATTTAAAGGATCTTATTCTCTATTAAAATAGTATCTTTAAGTTTAATTTGATTTTAAAGAATTTTAATTTTAAAATTTCAAATATAAAATTTTATATAAACTAAAAGTGCAAGTTAAAAAAAAACATTTATTATAAGAAATATTAATTTCTGCTTAAAAAATTGTATTAATATAAATATCATTTTCTTTAATCAAAACTGAAATAAATTCTTTGAATAACCACTTTATAAAATTCTTCAAATTTATGAATTATTAAAAATATATTTACATAAAATTCTTAATTTATTTAATATAGTCAACTCTTGATATAGCGAACTCTTGATATAATGAATTTTTTAAACAAATATAATAAAAATACTCTTGTTATAGTGAATTGGCCAATCAAATCTCTTAAATCTTCACTATAGCCTTATAGTAAAGTTGAGGTCTAGAACATAAAGTTCATTATAATAAGAGTTGACTGTATAACTTTCTTTAAAATAATACCTATTTTATATTTAAATAATATTGGTAAAGTAAATAGAATCGATTATAAAAAACTAATATTTAAAGAAGCATTAGGTATAATCAAGCTAAAAAAATATTTAAATATAAATTAAATGATAAATTAATTAAAGTTATAAAAAAATCCATATTTATTTCCTAAATTATTTAAAAAAATTATTAATATAAAAGAGATAAAAAAGATTTTTAAAAATTTATCTAGATTTTTTTAAGTTTTATATATAGTACAACTATTATTCATTTACCTGTAAGTACTAATAAAATAAAATTCTTAAGAGAAATTCACAACTTTTTAATTGAAAATAAAAAAAAATTTGCCTTTCTTTAACTAAATTTCATATTGCAAAACATTTAATAATAATAATAAGATTAAACTAAAATTGAAATATTATAGAGTTAGATCTTTACATATGTTAATATCAAAAAGTTAAAAAAAATATAATTATAAGTGATTAGAATATTATTATTATTTAGCTTAAAAGTATATATCATATTATACTTATAAAAGATAATTATATATAGTTATTTTAAAATGAAGTTAATATGATTATATACTAAAATGTCTAATAGAATCTATATGTAAAAATCTGAAATACTATGTAAAATTTGTTAAAGTTAACTATCCATATTGTGATATAGATATTTTTGTAAATGATTCTACTATAGTTTTTCTTAAAATAATATTAAAGTAATAATATATAAATTTAATAATAAATATTAACTAAATATAAATAAAATTGTTAAGATTTTTTATTTATGAAAAGAGGTTTTGAGATACTTCAAGAAGGTAAATATGTTGCTTTTATAATAACGTTATATAAAAAAGCTTAAACTTTAGTAAACTAAGCTTTTACATTATAAAACTAATAGTTTACCTATTTTATTATGAGTTTATTTTAACTAAATAAACAGAATGTAATAATAAAAAATTTTTACTAATATTAATGCTATTTGAAATTCTCTTGATTACATGATTTATAAAGTATCATAGAAGATGGTATCTCTTTTAAATCTTTAATTATTTTGATACTATTATAGAAATTAACAATATTAAAATAGAAGTATATATTGAAGTTTTTATATAGATGCTTTATTGAATTTAGGATTGTCTATAATGTATTATTTCTTTATATAATAGTAAGAAACTCTAAAGTATTTTAAGAGTCAAATCATAATCTTATTTATACTAAACTTTCTGTTTTAAGACCTATTAATTAACTAACAATAGTAAAAGAATATTAAGAATAGGATAAATTGCTGATTATTAAACATTTTCAATAGTTAAATATATATTGAGACTGAATATCAAAGACATTTATTAGCTAAGTATTTTTTAATAATTCTATATAATCTTATTTTTGAGTATAGAAGCTCACTTGAAAATATTTCTGTAAAAAGTATTATAGTTAATAGGAAAATAATTTTTAATACTATTAAAACAATTAAAAAAAAATATCAAAGACTTTGATATAGAATTAATAACTAATGCATCTTATATCATCCTAGATAATAGTGAAGTTTTTAAACAAAATTTTATATATTTCTTACTAATAATATAATATTATAATAATACTAATTGAGAAAATATATGCTTTAGAAAATATTAGAAATAAGGATGATAATTAAGACTGAGATATTGATAATATCAAATAAATTAATCTATTCAATACTAATTTTGTAAAAAAATTTAATAATTCTGAATCTTTTATAATATTTTAAAAGACTGATATATTTTTAAGATAAAGTTCAGATGTAATAAAAATTTTAAAAGAGTTAAAAACTAAAAATTTATATAGTAAGAGAAATTATATAATTTTTTAGATTTGTTTTCAATTGATTTATAAAAGATATATTTAATTATATAGTAAAAGGTGACATAAGAACTTTTATAAATATTAGGTTTTACTGATATTGATGATATATGTATTTTTTAAATAATATTATTTTAGATAGATTAAAATTCTTTTTTTTTAGTTTACTTAAAAAAAAAGATTTTAATTTAAATTTCTAAAATATTCTTTTAGACTAAACTAATCATCTTCTAATCTGTAATATCCTTTTTTAATTGAAAAAATCATTGGTCTTTTAATTTATTTTTTTGTTAATTTAAGAAATCAAAGGGTAAAATATGATTTATAAAATTCAAGATTAATAAATTTAAAAATATAGTTTTTCAATCTTAATAACAAGTTTTTTTCTATAATAAATATAGAAATATATAATATGTTAATTGCATTTATTAGTATTAGATAAACTGACTAAGATAAAACATTTAATTCATGATCCGTGTACAAAATAGAGATCGGCATATATGATAATCAGGGTTAATACGCTTAATTATTTTAGAGTCTTTTAGAATCTCTCACTTTAACATATAAAAATAATGAGCAAAAATAAAGAATACGCTGTAACACTTATTTCTGCTGGTCAAATTGTAGAAAATCTATATTTTGGAACATTTTGTTATAATTGGTGACTCACACGACTAAATAATAAAACTTCTATATATACTTTTCTTCTTCCAATTCAATTAGAAATGAAAACTCTTACAATTTTGAACAACTGTAACTTTATAATCACAGTTGTAAAAGGATGTACTGAACATCCTAACTCTTCCAGATTTTTTTATTTTTCTGAAGAAAAGCAGTCAGGTGTATGCAATTCTCCAACAGAAGCTATTAACGCCTGCTATAAAGAAGTATTTTGTTCAAATACCAAGTTTCCTAGACCGCCAGTTATAGGTTTTGATAATTTAAATATTGTAGAGGAATTACTTAGTAATATTATTTTTCGTCTATATATATTCAGTTTAGAAAAACTAAAAATATTTGTGTTAGGAATGGGAAAATCAAAGAAATCAGAATGGAATTATGTAGGAGATAAATATAAATCTATTTTTCAATATAGTTCTAATAATAAAAAGTCAATTTTTATTCAGGAGATAGAATATGAAAAATGTACAGTTCAAATATTATTGATAATGCTTTAGTAAAATATTATAGCGCTAGTGATCCTAATAAAATTTGGTTAGATATTGGTAAATGTTCAAACTATACCAGAAAAGAATTTTTTGGATTAGAACATTTGTATATACAATTTTATATTGAATAAGTATAAATTCCTTCTTGTATAGTGTCACATTGGACTTCTGAAGGAGTTTTAGAAAGTCTTTATGAGTATCATTTGAAAAGAAGAACCCTATATAGAATTAGGTGGTGTGACTTTTTTGATAAATGGTTAAACGAAAAGAGCAGTATTATAGAATTACGAGGAGCTATTTTAGATTTGTATCCATGTAACTATGAAATTAGTGATCGAAAATAGCGTGCTTGAAAAGCATTTATTCGAAATGCAGAATGTACTAATATCACCTCTTTTGAAAAAGAAAACTCTAAGGTAAATAATCAAACTTTATTATTTGAAACATTCTTTTATTGATTATTTTTGTTATTTATTTTTCTAGTTTAAATTTTAGTCAAGAACACATAATGCACAAGTTGATAACGCAATATTACAAATGCTATATAAATCTGGATTTCTCCAACCAAACCCACACTTAGAAAACCTTACTCATACATTCTGGTAAGCATTTCATGATATACTAGAAGGTACAAATAGAGGTTCAAATAGTCAAAGATAAATCCTTTCAATTATTGCTACATGATTTATATATTAAGAGCTAAAATCAAAATTAGGGGTTAGTTTATAAAAATAATATTGGTTATTAAAAAGACATTGAATTAAATAAAAGCATAATTTTAAAATCTTACAGGTTGCTGCAAATACAGTATCAAAAG
>CAJVPQ010002779.1:0-12754 GCA_910591825.1 Funneliformis caledonium
ATCTGTCTGACACTGAAAATCCGTTGTATTGCAAAATTCGTTATATCAAAATTCGTTGTAGAAAGAGTTGACTGTATGTTAATTTATGATTCTTTTAAAATTACTTAGAGAAATTAGTTAAAAATAATTTGATTTTACAGTAATACAGGTAGATTAATCAGCATTTGTTAGCCTTTTAATGTTTCTATAAATAAGCTATTTAAAGATAACCTTTACAAAGAAAAGCATATTTAGATAGTAGGTAATGATATAGGAAAAACTATTGCAGGAAATCTTTATCATGTTAAAATTAGTGATGTTTGTTTATAGGTTAAATGCTTTTGAAAAGTAATTTCAGATAAAATTATAATTGAATCTTTTATATAATTTCAACTGATCTTAGTGAATCAGAATTAGAGTTAAAGATTCTTTCAGATTTTTCAGATGCTTTTAATGATGATGGTAATAGTAATAGTAATGGTAGTGATGATAGTAATAACATTAATAATGATATAGACAGGGCACAAGTTATTTTAATATAATTCGTATTTTAAAATTTTAATATTTTTGGGTCTTTATTTTCTACACACCTGCACAAAATTTAGGGTGTGTTATATAATAGATGACAAATAAAATTTTTCTATAAAAAAAATTTTAAATCCCAGAATAAACCGTAAAAATGAAACACATAGGGGTGTGATGCATTAACCCCTAACCCTAACCCTAATCCTAACCCTACCTAACCCTAACTCCGCTTCAACATATATAAATATGGGGGTGCACTTTTGTGCATGGTACGCAAAATACAAATTCTCTCTTTTTATTGTTTATTTTAACTATAATTAAGATGAATTTTGATTAATAATTAAAAATACTCGGAGCTTGCTTATTTTCGGATATTAAATAATTTTTGAGCTGCTTATTTTCGGAGATTGCTTAATTTCGGATAACTACGTAATTTTTATTAATTTATTCAAATAAGACTAATATCAATTTGTAAAAACCTATTACTTTATTTTAAAATCTAACTTCTTAAAAGTTTTGGTAATATTAAAATAAAAAAAATTACAAAATCAAAAATTATATCTTTTTTTTTTTTTACCATAATATACAAAATTAAAAACGTTAAAATTTTTAATTCTTTAAAAAAAAAAAAAAAAAAAAAAATTTAGTTACTATTATATTGATTGAAAAATGCATGTTAAAATATTTAAAATTTTTTTTTTACAAACCCATAAGAACCTAAGTTAAAAATTGAAATAAAATTTTCCAAGTACTTTTGATACTTTTGGTTAGAGGGAGTACCTTCATCTACTTTTTAATTTATGATGACTTGGAATTTTTTAGTTTTCTAAACCCTTTAACTTTACTCTCTTCCAATAGACTCAAATATTTTTCACTCAACTCTTTACAATTTTGATAATGATTAACGCCTTCAGTCTTATAACATCTTTTCATTTGATCTCGAAGTAATCGAAGTTCCATCAATTTAACCCAATCTTCTCGAATCTTTTGTTCTCGTGCATCCATAATACCTATTCAACAAATAATATTTTTATTTTCAATAAAAATTAGCTTATATTAATGCACAAAGAAAAAAGAATTCTATTCCCACCTGGTCGATCATTTTGTTCCACCTCTTCAAGCGGGGGAACAATGGGAAATGTTTTATGAGTAGGGTACTCCCAGCTCGCCATCTTTGTTTATTTTAAAACTTATAATTAATTTGTTTTTATAAAAAAGAGTTTGAATATCGTATTGACATTTTATACCGT
The DNA here is from genome assembly GCA_910591825.1 of Funneliformis caledonium. Classification (NCBI taxonomy): domain Eukaryota; kingdom Fungi; phylum Glomeromycota; class Glomeromycetes; order Glomerales; family Glomeraceae; genus Funneliformis; species Funneliformis caledonium. Next base: position 1,755 of record CAJVPQ010002779.1, read on the forward strand.
TGGAAAAGATTTGATGTCACACGACATGCCATCGATGTTTATTTGTCAAGATCGTCATAAAAAGTCATTATGGAAGATATGGAAAGCAGAACCAACAAGCGAGTCAACGAACCAAAACACCTACGAAGAAAAGTGGTATTTGTAGATCCTGATGACCCCGAAGCACCACATTGGTGGCCCGCCTTGGTAAAGTTTAGATCTGTTATTTAAAAACATTTTTTTAACAGCTAATTAAATACGAAATATGTTTTAGGTGGTTCCACTTAAAGAAATCGAAATATTCAAGCAAAGAATGGACTATGATGTACAATACCCAGCTGAAGGAGAAAATGTAGTTTGTTATTTCGAAGATGGTTCATTTTCAATCGTACCAGAAAAGGATCAACTTCCTTTCGACCCAAAATGTGATCCATACACTAAATATATGGAAGGTCCTAATGCATCGAGTTTTCAAAAAGACAAGGCCGTAACGTTGGCTACACTTTATTTTGAAAAAGGTATTATACCACAATCTTTCAAATGGCTTCATAAAGAAGATAATATTAGTGTTGGTAGTACGGCCATGGTGGTTGGTTCTTCCGGTAATGGTATTAACGCGAACCATCAGTTTGGATCGGATGGACCATACATAAACGATGAAGATCCAACTGAAACTATTGTACACGAAACTAAATCTTTTGGAAATACGAAACGACACGCAAGAAAAGATAGTTCTAATAACGGTGTGTTGGAGTCTAATATTTACTGACTATGCTGTATGCTGAATTTACTTATTGGAGTTATAAATTCAACTGTAATAGATCATGCGAATGTCAACAAAAAGGATGGACAGAAAAGAGAAAATGGTGGGACTACCCAACGAAAAAATAGCATTGGTGGTCCAACCAGGAAAGTAAGTCAAAGAAATTCAAGGATGCGATACTAGTGGGTATTATTTAAATTTTTTTTCTGAAATGTGGTACATTTATTTTTAGAATTCTGGTCCAATTGCGGGAAATCCAACCTCGCGAACCATGAAAGCAAAACATAATAAGACATCAGGAAATACACGACAACTATCCGCAAATTTCACTACAAAACATTCTTCAGTTAATCAATCTATAAATCATAATAATTTATCTTCCACACAATCAACAAAATCCATAAATTTTAGTACCTCTGCAACTACGCCAATATCGTTTGGTGCATCAAATCCCGTAGCGGTTACGGAACGCATCTCTACTACGTCACGAATAAAAGCATGTTCACAATGTGGAGAGAAAGCCAGCTCAGCGAAAGCCGCAGGTGGATCAGAACTAACTCACACACAAAGTCACGGTGTTTTGTGTAGTGAATGTGGTGAATTAATGAATTCGTTAGTAATAAAAGATGGTGATGTTGTGATGGAAAATGATCAATATTTTAAACATTTTATTGAGAAAAAACGTAGACAACCTGAACGACTCTGGAGTATAAAAGATGTTGAGAAAGTTGAGATGAGCATTCTATATGGAAAATTACCGGTTAGTAAGCGACAAAGGTGGTTAGATAAATCTGAAGGTATGATTTTTGAAACGAAATTATTTATTTATAATTGCAATTAAAGTTTTTTTTTTATTTTTTTTATTTTGTGTTTGATGGATTTATAACATACTTGTTTTTTCTTTTCAGATATAATGGAGTTAACAAAACAATTTGAAGATTAATATATATTTTTTATTAATAATAAACTTTAAAATAAATTATTATTACTATTAATAATATCATTTGACATATAATTGGAGATATTTAGAAATATAAACATAGTAAAAAAAAATGGATTATATAAATGATGTAATATTAATTCGGTATTTAAAAAAAGAATAGCTTTTATTAGATACCTTTTATTTGAAGAATTTGGTTTAATTATTAATCTTTTATAATTTATATATTTTTATATATAAGGCGACACAACTATAAAAAAATGGTTCTCATACCGATCATTTAGTATTTTAAGATCGGCGGTCGGACTTTTTTTTTCTATTAGCTTTTCTTTCTGATATTTTATAATAATCATCCATTTCTTGAAGCAAATCAAACTTATTTTGTTAATTTTAATGATTATTATGTTGAAAATTGGCATAGTAAAATACAATTTCTCAACATTCTTCAAATGCTATTATTTCTCAAGCATTTGTATTAAAATCATATGATCAAACTTTTTTAACAATTAAAATATAAAATAAGTATATTCTTTATTAATTACTTTTATCAAATCTTTAAAAATTTAGAAAAAAGTAAGAAAATTAAAAAGAATGAATATTATCTATCAACATTAAATCAGAAAGTGAAATTAATATCATCTTATAATATTTGTGATTATTGTAATCAAAAATTTAAATGTTTAGATAAAGAAGAAGGCATAATGTTGATATGTAGACATGCTTTCTATCACCAATGTTTTGAGAATAAAATAATAAGTGTAATTATTGTTTAGAATTCTATAAAAAAGATGTTGTATTTAATGTAAATCCTATATAAAAGATTAGAAAAAGATGATAATATTAATTATAGCTTATTAGATGATGAAATATTAGATAATAATAATGAAGAAGAAGAAGAAGAAGAATATAAAGAATATAAAAAAACAGTAGAAAAATATTGGTAGACTTTAATAATACTTTAGAACTTGTAAAAACTTAGTAAAATATAAGTTATTAAATAAAATATATTGTAATATATATAATTTTAACCTTAAAATTTTAGCTCTCATCTAATTTTCTTAATAGCAGAGATCTTCAGATCTTTTTTTATTCAAATATAAAGAAAGGAACAAATGATATATCAATGTAAAAAAATTACGCATTGATAGGTTAATTTTTGTAATATTATTAATCTTTTTTTATTATTTTAAATTAATTGAAATCAAATATTACATAATATAAAAAAGATTGACATTTGATTTTATCATTATGTGATATAACAAATGTCTATTACAGTCAACTCTTGATATAGCGAACTCTTGATACAACGAATTTTTTGAACAAATATAATAAAAATACTCTTGTTATAGCGAATTGGCCAATCAAATCTCTTAAAATCTCACTATAGCCTTATAGCAAAGTTGAGGTCTAGGACATAGAGTTCGTTATAACAAGAGTTGACTATATGCTGTATTAAATTACTTTAGATCAAAATTTAGATCAAACTTTTATATCTTTCTTTTATATATTGTATATACGCAAAGAATTATAGAAGAGAAACTTATAGAAAATATACTATTTAAATTAAATAAGATAATACAGGTTTTAATGATAAACAGGATAAAATCTCTAAAATTTTTATACTTAGTTTATTAGCTTTAAATGAAATTTATTATTTAGAACTTCGTATATATAATATAGTCAAATCTCAATATTGGTACAATTATATTTTACCTTCTTATGATGATAGAAGATTTAAAAAAATAATGAGAATGTTTTTAAAAAGTTTTAAAGCATTGGTTAACTTACTTAATATTCATCCAGTTTTTCATTCAAATTATATAACTTAACAGCATTTGTGAAACTTTAATTAGCTGTATTTTTAAGAAGATTGAGATCAAAGAAAAATGTTTTTTCTTTATGTTCACATTATATAATAACTGAAGGGACTGTGATATGATATTGTATACAAGTAATGAAAGCTATTATTTTAAATAAATCACAATTTGTTAAATAGTCTACTGAACAATAAAGAGATTTTATTTATTCTAGATTTAAAGCTATTGAGAATATTGAAAATATAATTGAAGCTATATATAGAACTTATTTTGTTTTCAAAATACTTTATAAAAGGAAAAATATCTTTATTTTATAAGGAAAAAAAGATATGCTTTACATTGATTGTTAAGGGATAGTTGATCATCAAGATATTTTTATTAGTTATAATGTAAGTTGACCTAAAAGTGTATATGATGCAAAAGTATATCAGAATTCTTATTTTTATTCTAATAAATCAGCTTTAATTAAAGGAAATGATTTTTTAATTAGAGATAGTACTTATCTTTTATCATCATTTTTTATTTAAGCTATTTAGTAATCTAAATGAAACTCAAGCAGAATTTAATTGTATTTTTTATCACATAAAATTATTATTAAACATTCATTTGATAGAATAAAAAATAGATTTGCTAGTTTGAGAAAAATATCTATTAAAAGGATCATGAAATTACTAATGATAGTAATGAAGATAATAATTTTAATGATATTAGTAATAAAAATTTAAAAAGAGTAAAAGCAAAGAGAAATTGGATTTTGAGAAAATTATTTTCATTATAATTTATATAAAGTTTATAAACTAATAAATTTTCAATTTATATATTTAAATTTTATTATATTTGATTGTTATAATTAAATAGTTATTCTATTACTTATTTTATGCTTGTGTTAATTATAATTCTAATTTTTTCATAAATAACTCATGTTACATACATGATTGCTCTCTTTTATACTTCTTTTTAATTTCTAATATTTTTGATTATAATTTAAATTCTCTATCTATTCTTTCTCATTTCAATTTAAATTTTTATTCTGCTAATCTATTCTTTGATTGATTAATATTATTCATAATATCAACCAAAGATTCTACAGAATTCTTTTTTCTTTTTGTAGTTTTGATTTCCTTTTTTGCTTTATTATTAATATATTCTATTTGAATTATTTGAAAGAAAAAAGGTTTAATATTTTCATGATATCTAAAAATTCTATCTATTATATCAAACTATTTCTAATCAACTCTTTCAGAACCTGTTTATTATTCTTTTTCTTTACTCATTTATACTTCTTTAATAAATGGTTAATTCTACCTTTAATACTAGTATTAGATTTTGTTTTAATGATTTCAGTAAAAATTAAATTATACATGATAACTTTTTTGCTTATTTGAAGTTTTTCATAATTGTCTTCTAAACATAATAATAATTTTTCTGTTTTTTCATCATTCTATCTTTCAATAATTTGAGATTCAGTAAGCTTTCACTTTCTTTCTTGCTTCTTTTGCTTATTTCTTTTAATTTTTTATAATTAATTTAAAGAATAGTTAATTAATATCTGTGCAATAATAAATTAATAATAAAGATAAATTTAATCATACGAAAGCTTTAATGTAAGTACTCCTGCTTGGATTTTATGTAAGATTTAGGAAAACTGAGTTTGATTTATCCTAATTTATTAGACAGTAAAAAGAAATAGAGAAGGTATCAGAGACAAGAAGAGCTTAGTTGGGAGAAAATATATAAAGAGTTTTCAACGTTATTCTGATTAAAGCCTGGTATATTTCTGTAGAAGATATTTTTTCATGTCTGTTTATTAACACAATCTAATTTATTAAAACTATCCTTTGATCAACAATATAATGAGAGTATTAGAAGAAAAAGTGGGACGAGTTCATCATCTCGCTCATTAAGCACTAGAATATCAGATATTATAGATTTATTCAAGACTTTTTCTCTAGCGTCAAGACCAGTGACACTATCTGTTAAAATACCTATTAACTCCAGATCTGTAACCCCAAATACCCCTTCTTTTTCGTAAAATGTGAGTGTGATCAATATTACCATCAATTATGGTAAAGGGTTAGACGAGCAACAGGAATAAGATTTTTCATTAGTATAGTACATTTTATATTTTTTATAGTATAAATCATGTAGAATACAAAAATAAATAAATATTAATATCACTTATAAAACACGAAACACATTTAAAAAACTCAAAGTAAAATTTTTATTATATTTTTGTAAATAATATGTAAGAAAGGAGCCAGCTGGCTAAGTAAAAAATGAAACTAATAAAAGATATTAGAGTAGATCTCATTTAAAGGGAGAAATAAAGTATGAAATAAAATAATAGCATGCTTTCTGCTGGCCTTTTGAAATTTAGTGTAAAATATTAATAGTAAAATTAACTTTGGATGTTGCTAAAAAGATTGCACATAGCAGAGAAGATGAATGTATCTTTGAAAGATATATCAATTGTCAGATGTCAATGTTTTAGAAATGTGTTAAGGATCATTTATAGTCTGCAAGGCTTACTAGTGTAAAGAATGAAAAAACATGGTGCTCATAGTATGCAGTAGAAAATCATCATACTCAAACAATTGAAGATATGAGAAAGTGTGCAGAAAAGAAAAAGGTCTTTGCCTTGCAATTGAGTATGTTAATAGATGGGATCCTCTTGAATGGCAGTGTAAAGAAGGCCATAAGTGGAAGGCTTCAGCAAAAGATATTCTTAAGGGAACTTAGTGTCAAAGGTGTAGTACACCAAACAGAAAATATGTTATACCAAGCTGAAAGATTATTCTAGTACAAGGACATATTACACCAGAACAAAAATGTGTTATATCAAGCCAAAAGATTATCCTAGTACAAGAACATATTACATCAGAACAAGAATGCATTCCAATTCAAAGACATAATATACAGCACCAGAAATGTAGATAATGATGATTCAATATTAATATAGCAAATTATATTGTACAAGAATGAGGTGGTAAGTGCCTTTCTACAAAATATGTTAATACAGATATTCCAATGCTTTGAAAATGTACCAAAGGTCATAAATGGTCTACAACCCTTTATCAAATAAAAATATGGGAAGATGGTGCACATAATATGCTGACAATTTTCCCTGTAGACTTTCAGAAGCTAAGGAAATCATACACAGTAGGGAAGGTATATGTCTTTCTACAGAATATATAAATCTTTATATTCTGATGCAATAGATATATAATAAGAGTCATAAATAGTTTTTAAGTTTTAATTATATAAAATACTTCAAGACATAGTGTCCATATTGCTTAAATAAACATGAAAATCTATGTCGCAAAGTCATAACTAACATTCTTGACCTACCTTTCAGCATCTGCTGATCAGATTTCTTGAAATACCTGAACATCCTTAAGGACTAGAACTTAACATCTATTATTTATAGTATAGATTTGCTATAGAAGTACAAAGTAAACAATATGAATAACATATAAAGTATTTTCATAAAGATCCAGAAAAATTTCAAAAGCAGTTGATATGTAATTAGATCAAAAAAGAACTTTGTGAAGAAAATTGCATTACTCTAAGATATGTTTGATATTATAAAGATCTATATATAGTTATTCTAAATCATCTTTGAGAACTGGATCTCATTGAATAAACTCAAAATTTTAAATGCTTTTGTAATTCACTATTATTTTTTTAGACTATAATTTTATTTATCTGGAATCATAAAAAATTAAATAAAAATTTCTCACACATTACATCATATACATGTTAAGCCTAACGTGAGAAACCAAAACAAATCATTAATTCTTGCCTATGTATATTTGCTTTACAAAATCACGTTTCTATGTGTTTCTATGCTAATGCCTGATTATATCGTCTTACGTTTATCTAAACTATCTGTACTAATACATTAGCTCCATGATCTGATTTCATTTGTCTTAATCATCAACATTCTGAATGAAGTAAAACTGTGTTGTCAGTTATACTATGCGAGATATGCAGTGTCAGAAAATAAAACCTTAATTTGCATAAGTCTCGTTCAGAATTACTAGCGTAAATACTATACATCATATAAGGTGGCTTAGATATGTGAAATTTTTTCTTCGATCATCTCAGCACTAAATTTTTCATAAATTTTGTAATTATATAAGTTCTGTTAAATATCAATTGTTGCACAATTATATTTAAAAATCTTTACACTACAACACAGCTATGCTCATTTTCAGTTTAATTAAACGTCAGCCTACTGCAATAATTGTATCTCAAATATACTTAGAACTGGTCATGTTGCTCACTATATAATACAAGCTACTCGTGAAAAGATCTTTTTCAATTGAAAATGAGAATTTGTTAAGTTTAAAAATGCATTTAGTGCTGATCTGAAGCTTCATATCATTCTAGGTCCTTTTAGTACTGGAAAAACCGCACTAATCCATGAGGTAATGAGTAAAGGTGATTTCAACCCTCTTTTTATCAACTGTTGTGAAGGATAATTTAACATACTAAAGAGAATATACAATTCAATATCTTCGCAATTCACACCATTTTTCAAAAAATATACAGATATCTTTAAAAAGTTACTTGAACAAGAAGAAATCAGTTACATTATGAATAATATTTAGTTAAAAATTAAGCCATTTGGTGGGGATCCATTTTAGTGAAAAAATAATTACTTCTAACAATATTAGTAAGTTGCTTGATTATATTGATAATGCTCTCCCGAATTGGTTTTGGTCATCAATAAAGCAAACATGTTTAGCTAACTTGAGAATTCAGAAGAGGGAGAAGTTCTTCTTAAATCAATTCTGAACTAGATGATAGTAAATACAAAAGAAAAGAGTCATTTTCATGTAGTGCTTACCTCTTCTGATTCATTCTTTTTTAATTGGATCATAAATCGTAAGTCCTTCTTATAATCATATTTGATAGCAATGTAAATGTTTATTATTTTCTAATCCACATTTATTTTCTAGTTTTATATATCCCACATGCAATCCCATATGTTATTGGAGATTTGAACAAGGAAAAAGCCAAAGAATATTTTGAAAAGCATATTTTTTCTTAATATGGTATGTCTTTACTGAACCCATCTATTTATATGTATTGAGGTCTCACATGATGGTATTTGTTATTTAAAAAAGAATGCAAAAAACTTGAAGGCAAATTTGACCTGTTTGCAGAATAATAGATACATGTATACTAATTATTGATAGATATATTAAAGAATACAAAAATTACGATAGAAAACTTGAAAGTACTTATCAGATTCTATTTTGTTTTTAAAGGATATGCATTTTTGTTAATTTTAAAAAAACTAAAGAGTTTTAAACAAATTGTTTTACAGATAGCAAATTTTCAATTTACGAATCAGAATATAATAAGTTGAAACATGATCTCTATCCTAAGAAATTGAGATATTCAGATAAGCCCAATCCATCACTTTGGAAAGATTATGATTTAATCAAAACTATGAAAGCAATTGTGAAAGCAAAAGATCAAGGGTACATTTTAGAAGATGACTTGATTAAAGCAATTAGTTTTGAACAAGTTAGTTTACTTGTAGATTATAATTTTTTACACTGTTGACCAACTACACGATTTGCTAATGATATTAACTTACCAGATGAAATAATTTTAACTGCAATGAACCAGTCATCAGTGCGTGCAATAAAATGTATCCTATCTAAAGCTTAAGCCAAAAATAATTATCATAGTTAAAATGATCTGTAATTTGTTATTTTGCAGTTTTTAATAGCAGATATTTTTACATGCAAAGTGTTTAAAGCAATCATTTTTCACGAATTTAATAACTTATAAAATTAAGATAAACTTGCCAAATGCTACATAATTTGTGAAATACTTTTATTTTCAATATTTAACATTATTATTTTTCATTTAAGTATGCATAGTACATATTTAAAAATCAATCAAAAACATATTACTCATTATGTAATATGAATAAAGAGCTCAGCTGGCTAAGTAAAATAAAATAATAGAGAAGCAAGGTTTCAAGAGAGGAAATTTGCTAAGCCCTAACTTATATAATGATAACTCCTTTCCTACTACTCTGTATTGCTATCTAAACTATTACTTAATTCTTTACTTTCTATCTATCTCATAATTAACACTACTATACAAAATTTTGGTTTTTCTCTACCATAATAAAAATTTTTTACAGTATTCTTCCCAATCTTTTTCCTAGTAAGTTCTCAAATTTTACGTCTCACAATTTCAAATGCATAATCATTAGTCTCCCCCACTCCTTTTTTTCAAATTAAAAACTCACTTAAAACAGTTTTTATTTTCTTCAAGAGATGAATTGAATGAAGCGAATAATGTACTACTCTGCTGATCAAATTTGTTTTGATGCTTTTGAGCAATTGCATAATGTTAGATCATTTCATTTCAAAGAGCTTCAATAAAGATCTTGATCAAAGTAAATTCAGATGAAATGTTGCCAAAATTATTACGGCAAGCTTCTTCAATATTATCGAGCCTTATGATCACATTATTGACCATTGATAAAATTTTCTGCGTCTCAGAGACATAGCCAACATCACATGAATTAATTTTAGCGATTTTTCCGATAAGTTTCTTATTAAGTTCATTATTATTTCTGACAAGCTTTGTAATAAAAGTAAAATTAACTTCAAAAAGATGTGCAGAAAATTCGTTGGCAATTTTAGCACTAACTTCTGTGCTAAACTTTTTGTTTATTTTAATAAAGGTCTTTTCGATTTCTGCAGTAATACTTCTACTATGTGTCTTATTTTTTTCAATTTCTTCGATGAGATTAACATTAATTTCAGATATATATGCAAAAAGCTCATTAGCAATTTTATTATTACGTGAAGGGGATTCATTGAAAAATTTGTTTCTGATGATATAAATCAAGAAAAATACACTAAGAAGAATAGAAGGTGTAAAGTTTTCAAAGATATATCATAAGACGTTATTTTGCAAGATGAATGCAAACATATTTTCAGAGTGAAGTAGAAAAAAAATATGTTCAGGTATGTTAGATCACAGGTAGTTTTATGTATTTTTTTATGATTTATTAGTATGATTTATCATTAGTGAAGCTAAAGGTAAATTCACACACCTTTTATATATTTTAAAATCAGTTCTATGACAAGGTTCCTAAAAGAATCACCCATTAATACTAGTATAATTAGAAGAGAGAATCTGCGTCAAAATAATACAGATCTGAAATAATTGTGAAAATAATATTATGCATATACTTCTCATTTCTAAAAAAAGAAAATTATTAAGATCCTGTCTGACACTTATACCTAAAGACGAAAAAGTTAGTTTATTCTACATTCCTATATTCCTATAACATGTTTTAAATAATGAATAATAATATTTTTTCGTAAATGCTTAGCTGTGAGGCTTTACAGTAGTGATCATAAGTATCCGATCGCCTCTAACTTTGGCTACAAGTAAGTAAATTCAAAATTTTTTTTTTATTTAAAAAATACATAACCAACTAACTAAAATTAATACATTG
>CAJVPQ010002780.1:0-12752 GCA_910591825.1 Funneliformis caledonium
TTTTTCATAAAAGTAAATCAGAAGGGAATTTGTAGTAAATAAGCAGGCAAATTTGCCTGCAAACCTCTACAATCTAAAGGATAGTGATAAATATTTAAAATAATTTTAAGGAATTTTAAAAGAAAATAAATTATCTTTATTATTATATTATTATTTTATTATTTTTTTGCTTATTTTTTAATAGAAAATTAATCAATAAATTTAACAATATTTTATTATAATTTTACAAATTTATATTAGATTTTTTTATTAATAAATAATAAATTTAATAAATAAAATGTATTGTTTTATATACTTATATTGATTGAATTGATACTGAATTAAAGTCAATTTTAGGCTAATTTATAGGTAATTAAGTTTCAAATTAATGCTAAATTACTTGTTTGATTAAAGTTGATTAGTAGTATTTAGATAGATATAATTGTTTAAATTCTAAATTAATATTAAATTGCTTGTCTGATTAGAGTCAATCAGTAGTATTTTAAGCTGATTTAAATTGTTTAAGTTCTGAATTGATGCTGAATTTCTTTGTTAAATTAGGATGATTAGTGATATTTTAGGCTAATTTATGGTTAAATTTAAGTTCTAAATTAATATTAAATAGTTATGACTGATTGAAGTTAATCAGTAGTGATCAGTAGCAATTTGAATAATTAGAAAATATGACTAATCAGCTGTAAATAGTATCAAAATCAGTCTAAAGTAAACATTTAATTTCTAATTGATTTGAACTATTTGATAAGTGTAAAATTAAAAATTATATATTTATTTAATAATATAATTATTAAAAATAAAGTTTAATAATTTTAATAAATTATATAACATTTATAGGTTATTATATAAAATTTTATAAATTAATTTAAAATTATAATAAAAATCCTTATTATTTAAAAGAAAATATTTTTATAAATTTACTAATTATGTATTTTTATTAAAGTTATAATTACAACTATTTACAATTGATAATAAATAAGCATTATTATATTATAATTAATTATAGTATTTTTAAAAATTAAGTGATAATTAATTTATTAATTACAATCAACTATAATTATATATTATAATAGTATCTTTAAATTTTATAATAATATTATGATTTTTATTATAATATAGTGATATATAATTAATAATTCTATAGAGATACTATATAATATCTTTAAAGATAATATAATAATATTATCATAATATCAATTATAATATTAATTTAATAAATTATTATTATAATGTTAAATGATATTATTTTATTTTATAAATTTTATAAAATAAATATATTATATAAGCAAATTTATCTTATTATTAATAAAATAAATTCTTTTATTTAATAATTATTCTATTTTATTTTTTTAATTTAATTATTATTATAATAATAAAATCAGAATTAATAAAGAAACATTAAATCTTTAAAATAAATTTTTAATGATATTTTAATGATATATAATAAAAAAAACAACTCAATTCATTTTATATGATCCGCAAATCCCATAATTTGATCCAACCGATTTTTTTAGGGGTATATAAACTTATCAACAACTATTATGTTGCCTCAAATTAATGAGTAAGGATAATATAGGATTTGGGTGATACCTTATCCACATATACGCAAGTATATGAGGTTCACCAAATATTTGGCGGGATATAGACTGGCCTCGATTGGTTCTTTCCTACATTGAAAGTTCTAGTTGAGATTGCTGGTCTCCCGTATTTTTTGTTTGTTAACACAAATGCATTTTGACGATCTTTCGTCACCTGATAAATGGGTTGGAAAATTTCCAGAATTGAATATTAAATTTCTATATATAAATAGATCAAATTTCAATGAAGCAATTCGTTAATTTCTTTATTCTTTTATATTTATAGTAATTTCCTATGTCCCTAGACGCTTTTAGAAAACAGGTTCTTTCGAATTCAGATGGTGAAGAACGAGTTGAGGTCAATCAAAGGCATTTGATTGACAAGATTTTGGCACGGTAAATTCTTTTGAACGTTAAAAAGTTTATACTTTTGTGTACATAACTCTGTGAGCCCATTTTTAACTTTGTTCTTTTTAGATACTCTGCTGAATTTGTAGTGTACCGGGAGTTAATGCAGAATTCTGGTAGAAATTATAGCTTTCATTATTTTTCACGTCGATTTATTTCCTACAAGACTAATTAATAATTATAATTTATAAAGATGATGCAAAGGCACAAAGTGTCCATATTATATTTGAAACAGAAAATCCAAGTACAAATAAAAATATAATAAAAGATAAAGTCATACGAATTCAATTCAAAAACAACGGATTCGCTTTTAGACACGAAGATTGGAATCGATTAAAGAAAATTGCCGAAGGAAATCCAGATGAACAAAAAGTACGTTTTCGATTCATTTGCCGAGTTAGAATAAATTTATAATTTCCTTCTATAATATTAACAGATAGGAGCTTTCGGGGTGGGTTTTTATTCGTTGTTTTCAGTCTGTGAAAACCCATTGTAAGTTATTTACTTCAAATGAAACTATTAGAATTGATCAACGCTCTAATCAGTGTTTGGTTTGACTAGTGTTTCTTCCGGTGGACAAGGAATGGCTTTCTATTGGCGTGGAGATCAATTATTTGCAAAACGAGGACCAATTGGCGATGAAGACCAGGTTTGGACAACATTTTTGATGGACATGAGAGAACCTGCTGAGGTAATGATTTATTTACATTTCTTATGAACAAAAATATATATTGCATCAAGTTTGTTAACAAATTACGCGCGAAATTTTTTTTTTTTTTTACGTTAATTAGTTTCCAAATGTTGAAGAATTCGCACGATTCTTAGCTAATTCACTGGTAAATTTATTTTAATGTTTATCATATCATATATCATCAATATATCAATATCATTGTTAATTTAATATAACAATGATAATAGGGATTTACAGGAAATCTCCGAGAAATTTCTGTGTATTTTAATGATATATTAGTAATACGATTGTCAAAGAAAATGCAAGAGCCGAGATCGATGAATATCACATCTGGGTTCAACACATTTTCTCCACTAAAGATGTTTCATCTTACCTCAGTAGATGTTAGAGGTGTCCAACTAGACGTTAAGAGATTACTTGTCCCAACAAATAAAATAACTAGGCAGTGGCTTCCGATACCAATTACCGATTACCAAGTAGAAGAGACGTCTATGTTTCTTAGAATCGCCAGCGGAAATTTGGATGTTAAAGTCAACGAAGGGTTTTCTTCAGAGATGGAACGAATTACTAAAAAGAAACCGCCAAATAAAACAACTATCCAAATGATATTTACTGGATTTGATGAACATAATTCATCCGGGAATTATAATAAGAATATTTCTCCGGTCTTTAGAGATTTACTTCCATTTCCAGAACAAGGAAGAATATATATTGGTTTTCCAACTCATCAAACCACAGGATGCTGTTCTCACTTGGCGGCCCGCGTAATTCCTACTGTATGTGTATGTTACACGTAATAATATTTTATGAAACTTAATATTAAAATTTATACTTATTTAGGTGGAGCGAGAATCAATCGACTTGGTAGACAAAACTTTGGCTAAATATAACAACGAGTTGTTATGTATAGCAGGAATATTGTGTAGAATTTTATATGAAGATGAAATGACTCAAATAACAAGGCTTTATAATGAGATGATTGGTTCTGATGTAGTATCTGATGATGAGAATGTCAAGTCTGTTCGAGAATGGTTTGAAAAACGAGCAGCTCATGCTTTAACGCACTTCACTTTCAAACCCAGTACGCCGAATGTGCATGTTGGCAGAATAACGGAATTACAATTTTTCAGTTGCTCGAAACAACAATTATCTATTTTGTCAACAAATGGAGTCTTTCCGATATCTAATGTTCGCATGCCTAATGCGGAGATGGCAGGATTCATAAAAAAAGTTCCAGTTGTTCCAAAAGTTATATTGGAACAATGTGATGTGTTTTTTAAGAAAGCAAAAGATTTGATGAAACTTATAGAAGAGTTGAGTATTCAAGACGTTTTATATGAATTGAAAAGTCGAAAACTTTCTGAAGATGAAACGGTTGAGCTTTTGAAATGGTGGACTTCATATAACTCAAAAGGAAATATTGCTAATCAATCGGATTTTGCACTGCTCATGCAGCTTGCTACTGTACGTATTGGCGATCAATTGCGAGCTTTAAACACGTTTCGTTACTATTTGAATCCAAGCATAATTCCACCTGATGTAGATTTGCCTGTTGAAGTTTTGCCATATTCTATTTCCAAAAACTTACAAAGGTCGGATCTTGAAAAGTCGTTTGGATGGTCAGGGTTGTCTTTGGTTACCTGGTCAAGGTTTATTGTTAATCATCCTGATTTAGAAATTAGCCCCGCATTTGCTGAGAAAGTTCATAATATTATAGAAAGACAATTTAAAAATACTTTGCAAAATGATAAGGAAATAATTTACCAGTTATTTGTTCAAAAGAAATGCGTTCCAACTAAATTTGGAATGAAGTTACCTAACGAGGCTTATTTCCAAAATGTTAATCTTTTTCCTGACTTACCAACGATCCAATTCCAAAAACCCTTAAATGTTCAGAATATAATGCAACTCTTAGGTGTTCGAAAGGTAAATAAATTTTTATACTATATGCTTTTCATATTTAAATATTAAAAACTTTTCGAAATTTATCAATAGGTCGTTGAATTACAACTAATTTTTGATCGTCTTGTTAGTCAAGGAAATTGGGATCATATGCAACTTGCGAAATACCTTTCCTCGATATCGAATAACCTTAAAGATATTGAAACAAAGAGATTAAAGATTACGCCTATCTGGCCTAAAGAAAACCTTGTAGATTCACAGCCGAACAATGGTGAACCTGAAGAAATGAAGCCAAAGCCCAAAATTCAACGCTTCGTTGCTAGTGATCTTTATGCACCTTTAGCATTACATCGTGAATTTGGTTTACCTTTACTTGATTGGAAAGGAAAGTGGGCCCGAAATACGCAAGAAGGTATTTTTGTTCGTTTGATCGGTTTAACTAATATTTCACATATTAGGAACTTAACATTTAAAATTTTTGTAGGAAAATTCTTAATTGAACTGGGTTTACGAGAATTTCCCTCACTCAAAAAAATTCTAGAATTGGCAGCACCTCCTACTGACCCTAAAATTCGCAGCAAGGCTCTCAAATATTTTATTGATAATTTTAAAGAAAAATATTCTAAAGGTTATAATCCAGCGGAGGTTAATATTGCTTTTTTGCCTTGTTCGGATCCAAGTATTTACGCAAAACCTTTAGAGTGTTTTATTAACCCTGAATGCGAAATAATGAGATTTCAAGCTGTACACCAAGATTTACGATTTCAAGCGGAACAATTTGGCGTCCGTCAACATCCTGGTCGAGAAAATCTCATAAATAGACTTATTGAGGGTCCACCGCAAGATGTGAATAAGGCAAAAGGAATTTTCGAATATTTAGCTTCGCGACAGGGATATTTTGTCCATTCTGATTGGAATACTCTTGTTGATCTCAAATTTATTCCAATTCGAGATAAAATTCAACCTAATATAATTACTCATACAAATCCGCGTAGTTGTTTCTTTAAAGGTCAAGAAGAAAGGTATGTACTATATATCTTTTTTTTTCATTATCTACAGTATAAATAATTTAGATTTAACTTAATTTTTGATATATATATATATATATATCTCATATATTTTTAGCTTGAACGATTTCTTTTCGTATATTGATTTTGGAGAAAGAGCAAATAAATTTCTTCAAAGTTGTGGCGTCAAAAACGAACCGTCTCCAATAGAATTTGCTGAATTATTAGTGAAATCGTCACAAGAATTTTGGAATTCAATCGGAGATAATGTAGAAAAATATTTAACCGTTTTGAGAAGAATTGCCATTAATTTTAGTATTATAGCAAAAAAACAAAGTTTGATTTCAGAGATGAGAAAAGCACCTATTTTGTTGGCTGTGAGGAAGAGAAATAGTGTCAATAAGAATGATTTGGGTAACGAAGAAGTCGACCAATATTGTTTGGCTTCAGCGAGGGAAATTTTCATAAATGATGATACAGTATATCAACAAGTGTTTAACCCTTTGTCGGTTCCAGAAGAAGACTATATGGAAATGTTGTATAAAGTATGTCACCTATTATTATATTGAATTCATGAAGTTTATTAATATATATAATTTGTTTACTGATATTACAAATGAATTTTTAGAACTTGGGATGTAGATCGTTACGTGAATCTGTGAGAGAAACTGTGACCCCAATGGGCAATGTTCGAGAAACCGAGAATTCTCGAAAGTTACAAGGAACTATAATTGAACGATCTCGTTTATTCTATCATGATTATTCTAAAAATGAGATTAAAAAAGGTGAAGAATGGCTTAAAAAGCTGAAAGTTAGAGAGATCGATCAAATAGAAACTCATTATTTGTTAACAACTTCTTCTGAAATCAAGAAAGAGTTTACTACAACGTGTCTCCTTCAAGATAAACGGAAGGATTCATGGACTCTTTATGTGACACCTGATCCAGATTTTCTTGATATTTCTCAACATATAGTCAAAAATATCTACAAATCACACAAATGGAAGGATATTTCTCATCTCAATATGCTTTTAACTACACATTTATCAAGTTTAAAACGCAAGGGGTATCCAATTGATCGTATATTACGACAGCCTAAATTACAACGCGTTGTTGAGAAATATGATAAGAAGATGAGTGACCAAGGAAATGAAGCATCTCCGATAAAAAACAATCCTTCATCTTCGGTACTCCCTCCTAAGCTGGAGAACTGTGTCGCTCAATTACAAGAAGCATATCCAGACTGTGATCCAGACTATATTCGAAAATGCCTCTTACAAGAAAAGGAGAATCACCTAGATAATGTAGCTAATAGACTTGCCGATGGAGATTATCCGCAAATTGATTCAAAATCTCGTCAAGTCGTATCAACCGGTGCTAATAATGATGATGATTATGGAGTGAGAAAACTTGGGTGGAATCTCTTTAATAAAGTAACAAAATCTATATCGGATTATACCAATAATAGTAATAATAGTACAACAAAACCTTTGCCTTCTTCGTCAAAGCCCATTGAATCTTCTACAAATATGGAACCAGTCACCGTAACTCCTAAAACTACTCGAGATTTACGAAACGTATTACAGGATGCCATTAAAACTTGTCGTTCTAACTCGGGAAGTGTTATTGACAGCCAAGCTAGTGTCAAAATCGTCAGCGAAAGTCAAACTAGTTACTGCGACGTCATACCTGGTATGGGCCATATATAATGTTATATCATTTTAAGTACATTGTGTTAAATTTTCTCATTCTTTTATCATTTTTAGGTCATTCATTACATTTTGTTGGAAATTTAAAAGGGATTGAGCTTTATGTTCCTAAAGGCCAATCGGAAACGTTATATCAGTCATGTGTTGATCCATTGCATCGTTTTGTGAGGATACTACAAGATCTTGTAATAGTTTTTGAACTCGCACCAAAAGCTATTCATGTATTCTATGACAACAATGCCAGTTCAATCGCATTCAATCGTGATAAAGCATTGTTTTTTAATTTAAAGTTTTATCTTGGATTACATGATGAAGAATGTAAAATCAAACCTACAAGTGATGCTATGACCTATTGGTTTATGACATTTTGTCATGAATTAGCACATAATTTTATTGCTCTTCATAACTCTGAACACGAAGTAAGTATAGGCTTAAAATGTTGCTTTGGTCTAAAATTTACTTTGGTTTATGATCTAACTCAGTTTATTTTTCCAATAGTATTATTTTTCATCTTTCGCAGAAAATTATATGTCAAATTTTCTAGCGATGATGAAAAAGCGCGGAATTTTATAATGTAATGTTGGAGTAGAAAGACAATTTAGATGATCATATAATTAAGTAATTAATAATAATAATAAATTTATTAATAATAATATTTAAATGAAAATGTATATATACGGGGATATCCACATATTGTTACACCCCACTTATTTTGGGAACAAAAATCCACCGTTGATATCACGCATTGGAAGGATTATTTTAAATAATAAAATAAATAGATATTAGTAGAAATAATTACTGTACATTTAAAATACTAGATAATTGAAATATATCTTTTAAAGTTTAAATATTAAAGTTTATTTTTACAAATATTTAATTAATCATATGATTTTTAATAATGATATACAATACATAATATAATTTTTATAATAAAGTTTTTTTTTTAAAACAACTTACATTATCAAAATAGTAATTAAAATTACATTAAATAATAATTTTGCAATTAATAATAATATAAAACTTATATTAAAATACATAACTATTTTTTAAAACTAAAAAATATCAATAGATAATTATTAAACAAAAATAAATTACAAAAAATCAGATTATTACTTATACAGTATTAAATAATATAAATAAAATAAAATATAAATAATTTTAACTTAATATTAATATAATAGTTTATTAAATAAAATTAAATATAAAAATAAATTAAAATAATAAATAAATTAATTTAAATCAAAAATTCTTATATTAAAATTAAAAGAAAATGCAAAATATTTTAAAGAAATCTAAAATAATAATTTATATAATTAAAATTTTAAAATAACTTATATATAAATTCATATTATTATCATTTTGATGAAATTTTGGTATTTTAGTTTAAGAAAATTGCCATTCATATTTTAAATAAAATTGTTTAGCAAGTTCAAATTTAATTAAATCTTAATTTTCATTATTAGTTTAGTATTCATAAATAATTTACATTTTGTAATACTAATAATAAATAAATTCTATTTAATAAAAGTTTAAATTAAATAAAGTATATAAAATATAATTTGATTTTTATAATACTTATTTGATTAAATTAAGATTAATTTTAAGCTTTGAATTTATGTTAAATTAAAATTAATTTATAATTATATTTATATTTAAATTAATGTTAAATTGAGATAATTTATAGCTAATTTATTAATTTATAGTTGAATTTATATTTTGAATTATATTAAATTATTTTATTTAATTTAAATCAATCTGTATTAATTTATACTAATTAGAAATCAGACAAATTTATTAAAATGATATTAAATTTAACCTAAATTCAATTATCTGATTTTTAGCTAATTTGAATTTTTTAATCAATAATTGTGATTATCTATTTTTAAATAATCATTTTTATTTTTCATTTATTTTAAAAACTTTAATATATGAAAAAAGATTAACTATATACACTAAATAATAAATATTATTTTTAGTAAGTTTAGAAAATAAAATTTTATAAATATATAATAAAGATAAAAAATTAGTTAAAATAAAAAAAAAAGTTATAAAATTTCATATATATTTAAAATTTTTTTGAGAATAAGAGATAATCTACAGATATATTAAATTAAATAATTATTTTTATTTATAAATAATTCAAATTGCTTTATTACTTTATAAAATTCTATTTAAAAAAAATCAATATTAATATTTTCTTTTTTTTTATAGTTAAAAATTTTTTTAAATTTTATATAAAAAATTTGAAAGAAAATCTTAATATATTTAACCAATAATAAAAGATAATACTAAAATATAAGTTAATATATTTATCTTAGTAGTAAAAAAAGTATTTAATTCATTTAAAATAATTTTTTAGAAAAATTCCTTTATAATTTATATTTAATAAAAACTAATTTAATAAAAAAAAATTCTATTTTTAAAATTACTTAAATATTTTAAAGCTAATTAAAGGCTGTAATATAAATTCAAATAATTTAAAATTATTTTAAATCTCAAATTCAAATTTTTTAAATTTTCTGCAAATTATTAATATTATTAAAATTACAAATTTTATTTATATCACAAATTTTATTTAAATCATAAATATCATCTAAATCACAAAATTTTTCTTTTTTAAAAATATATTACAAATGTGTAAATTGTAAAATATTATTATAAATTTTACTAAATACTATTTATTCAATATCTGTAAAAAGAGATTTTATATCAAAATTTTATTTTTATGCTTAATTTATTCAATTTTTTCAATATTTTTAAAAAATCTTTTTAATTGAAATCTTCATTAAAATTAAAAAATTCTTTATGACAAATTTATTTCACTAAAAGATGAATCTAATATTTAATTCTATATATAGTTAAGTAAAATTTGATTTATCTTAAAAATATTTATTATCAAACATATCTATTTTTATAAATATATAATATATGATTTAAAATATAATATTTTCAATTTTCTTATCTATAATCTTCTGGTTAATATAATTTAATTCTGTAGTAATCTTAGTAATATATTAGAAATAAATTTTAAAAATATCTAAAAGATGATCTATATCTAAGCTAAAAAAAAAATGATTCATTAAATATATTAATGAATATTCTTACTGATTTTGTCTTTTTTAAATTATCAACTCAAAACTAAAAAAAACCTTTTCAATAACTACTTGCTGAGATAAAATTGATATCAAATATTTTAAATAGAATTATTTCTTCATTCAATATTTTTCTACTAATTGAAAATAAATCTATTTTATAAATCAAACATTTTATCATATAAATATTTCTAATTTCAATAAGCAGTTATTTATTTTATAAGAATTTTTGCTACTGGTTCATTATAATCTATACTTTTAGTTCATAATTCAATAATAAATTGGTAGACATTTCAAAAAACTTTATATTAAAATCTAATGCTTTATTAAAATGATTAATTTTTTATATATAATAATTTAAAAATTATAAAACTTATAAATAATATTATTTTTATGATATAAATGAAAAAAACCTAAGAATAAAAAGTTTTAAATTAATCTATACTTATCATTTATTGTAAATATTAATACAATTTCTTTTAAACTTTGAATTTAATATAATATTTAGAATTTCCTTAATGATTTTTATCATTTTTAATAATTCAATAAATATTGATTATAAAGTTGTAGTTTTATATTTAACTTTTTTACAATTTGTTTTACAAATATAAAAATATTTATTAAATTATAATATCAATCAAGAATTAGCAATTATATATAATCATTTTTATAATATTAATACAGTTAAATATATTATCCCTTTAAGCGTTTTGCAGGCAAATTTGCCTGCAATTTTATTTAATAATTAAAATTATTTATAATAATTTTAAATATTTTTAAAATAATTTAAAAATTAATATTTTTATAATAAATTTTATGATATTTTCTAAGTAAAAATTCAAAAAAATATGTAATTAGTTAGTGATATTTTAAAGATAAATATATAATAAATTATTATGAAAAAAAGTTAAAATTTCAAACTTATATATCTTGCTATCTATTGATCTCAGAAATATGAAAATATAATCATTTAATAGGCCTTAATAAGGTAAATCCAACAAACTAAATTTTATTTTCTTGTAATTATTTTTTTTTTTTTTTTAAAGACGTGGTAATGCAATATTTTATTATATAAAACAATTTCAGTAAAAATTTTACATGAAAATCCCAAAAGGGTACAAAAGTAGAAAAATAAAAATTGCTGCCTAATTTTCATTACTAAAAAAAAAATTTTTTTAGCTCCCATCAGACCAACTGGTTATCCTGTCTGATTCTGATTGTAAAGATTTACTGAACAATCATCAATACCAAACTGAGGAAGAAACCATCAGAGCAATTGGTTATCACTAGTCCAAAAAGAGGGATCAATATTGACCATGTTTGTAAGATTTATTGATTAATGTAAAGTGATCTAAAATGTCTGTATTAGTAGCAAATGTAGTATTGGAGAAACTATTGATAGAAAAATTAATGTTAGACGAGGCAAAATTGCCTTTCTTTTGTTGTTTTTTTGTTATATGTAAAGATCTTTCTTTGTCCAAAGTTAAAGTGCATTGAATCTTCCATATGTTGTCATAAGCCTGATTAAAGACAAAATCAAAAAAAGAAGAAAGAATTGAAAGAGTGAGAAAAGGTGATTTGGTGAATGTTATTAAGGATGATAATAAAATATTAGGAACAATGCCTTTGATAAGATCTATGAAGGAGAAATCGTATAGGGATGCTTGTATAGACCATATTGCATGGAAAGGATCTAAAAGATTATCAATTTCATTTGTGAATTCAGTTTTTGAAGTATAGATAAATAATTGTAATTTTAGATGAGCAATAGATTTAGCGATTAAGGATCGAGTGTATTGTCTGATATTAGGGCATAGCCATATATGATTAAAGTCTTCATTGTGGTTATTAAAATAGCAGCATTTCCAAGATGGTGAATAAAGTTGTGGTTGAGTGGCTTTTATGAACTGGACTGTTGGTAATTATTCAAGAAGAAATTTAAGTTTTCTGCAATGTCTTCTTGTTTCATTGAAAGAGGTAGAAGACGCTATTCCATTCTGGATAATTTGAAAGGTCAAAATCCAATTAACTTATAAGTGTTGATATTTAGTATTTCTTTTTAGATGGTAGTAATCTGAGAAATGTCTGGTGTTAGTATAATCTTTTAAAAATGAGTGTAAGGGACGATATATAGACATATTGTTAAATACGGGTATATAATTAATGAAGGGGATATGGTCTAATGAAAAGTTCAGAGAGGAGAAAAGAGGGATGATTTTGCCAATTTATCAGCCTTATAATTATATGGATCATTGGAGTGGGCAGCTACTTTAAAAAGGAGAATATTGATTTGTCGTTCCTCAATAATTTTAAAAATAATTGACCAAAAAATGTAAAAAGGGATTTTAAACAGGAGTGATGAATATCTAGTTG
>CAJVPQ010002781.1:0-12746 GCA_910591825.1 Funneliformis caledonium
GAAATCAGTAATCATCTACTATAACGAATAATTCGTTAACGCTATAACGAATTATTCATTATACATACCGCATAATTTGTTATAGCGTTAACGAAGATTCTTATAATGAAGTCCTGATCGGCTAGATCAGCAACTTCGTTATATCGAGGTGTGACTGTATAAAGGTTAAAAAAAATCAATTATATAATGTTAACTATGCTTTTAAAATGTATAAAATTTTTAATAATTTGAGTATAAGAATTAATAATATTGAAAAAAACCTACTATAATAATTTTGTTTTAATTAAGACTTCTATCAAAGCTTTCTAAAATAAATTAATTCAATGTTTTATAATTATTAGAAGAATTTAAAATAATTTAAAGTATCAAACTAATCACATGTAAATTCTTTTAAAAGTTCTTCTAGTAAAAAAAATTAGTCTATTAATTTTTCAATGCTTTTTATTCATATTTAACTAAAATACTTTTTTTAGAATTGAATTTATTACATTTATGAGTATTTATATAATTATTTGAATCTAATTTAAGAAAATTTTCAATCAAATTAAAGAAAAAAGATATAGCCTAGAAGAAATATATCTTTATGTAGTCATAGAAATTTATGAATGAAGTGAAAAATATTAAAAAAGTTACAGTTCAAGAGTTTTATGAGAAAAATATTAAAAAGAAAAATGAGTATATTAATATTTTAAATGATATTAGTTTATAGTTAGATAGCAAACTAAATAATAAGATAATAATGCAGAATAGTAAGATAAAACTGTCATATTATAATTCAGAGGCTAGCATGATTCTTTATTTAAATGTAATTTATTTCAATATCTTTTATTAGTTTTACCACCAAAAAACTTTCGGTAACGTGACTTTTTGGTCCGCATTATGGACACTTGGCCAGAATTAAAAAATTAAATTTGTTAGAAATAACGACGACAGTGACAAATAAATTTAGATCACGTTACCGATGGTTAAATCTCTCACGTGATTTTAGAACATGTGACACGCGACTGATGCGAGTTACGTAAAGTTATATAAATATTTGACATAAAGTAAAATTGATTTTTCCGGCAGATTTTACCCTTTCTATTGTCAAAGATCCTCTATGATTTAATAGAAAAAATACAAGTCAATTATTGAAAGTTTTAAGTTGCTAAAGTTTCGGAGGAATCGGTTATGCACCTTCTCTCTCTCTCTCTCTCTCTCTCTCGTTTATATACTAATGAAAATATTACTACTTAATGAACACTGTCATAACGAAATCTTCTATAATAGAGCAACAAAGATATTGTTAACAATGAAGAGGAACTACATTATAAATCTTGAACATTGGATCCGGAATTCCTCGCTATAAAATAATATTTCATACTTGATGATGAATCGTCATCAAGTCAACTTCTAATACAACTTCTCATAGAAGAAATAGATCAATCGCTAGTTTAATTGATGAAACTATTTCTACTTCTAGGCTTCAACATCTCATAATACTAGAGTTAGATATCAAGGACCTTCAAAACCTTAGAGTCCTTGGAAAATTATCAAGCAACTTCTCAAAATCTTTCAGCAATAAAGCCTAATGTTCAAGCAAAATCTATTGAAATTCAAGATTCACAAAGTTCCATTTCGACCAAAAGAAAATGGTCTTGATCCGATCAGTCAATATTTAGTAGAGAAGAATGGATAAAATTGGAAGTGGATTGGTGTGTGGTTGTAGCCTTAATTGTTTAATTGATAGTATTATTATTAGCAAAACTCATTACTTTTAAAGGAATTGTCAATAGCGGAATAGACGAAAATAAGAAAGGGCTTCTAAAAATGTATGATGACACAATTACTGAGGCAACAGTTAATTATCATGTCAATTTGCCTCAAATTGCTGTCAGTCTTAATAAGAATCCTCTAATCGATACAACCACATATAGTTTTAGCAGAGATTAGCCCTTGAATAGATAAATTGATATATACAAAGCATTGTAAGTAAATAAATTTCGTTACTGCGAACTTATTTGTAATATCTAGATAACGTAGCCTGATACTTGGTAGTATTTTATTGTGCTTTCAACTTCCCATTAATCCACTTCATGATAGAAGCTTATCAGAATACGCATATCGTGACAGAATCATGAATCGTCTTATAGAGGATATTTTCTTGGATGTTAACAATGCTATTAATATGAGAACGTAAGTCACACTTTATTATCTTTATCTCCTATCTCCTGAAAGGATGTTTATAAGATACTAATATAATCCTATTACTGACCAGAGGTGAAATTGAGAATATGGATATAAAGGATCAAAATGACCAACGTGCAATCAGTTGGTCACACGACGCTTCTCCAGCAAATGTATCGAACTTGACCTTCCTCGTGGTCCTGTCTTGACCCTCTTGCCGATCTTATTGTAAAAACAATTGTTATTTATATAGTTTTCGGCAAGAGGTCAACTTGATACCACAAGGAGGGTCAAGTTCAATACTTTGGCCTCCATTTATTAATTATTAAAGCAAATAGCTCTGATCGTACCGTAGGATTCGGGGAGATTGTTGGAAATGCCTGCTATCCATATGGGCTTATTTGACTCCGTGCAATTTTGTCACCAACGTGATAATCTGTGATAACTTGGCCAATAAAAAAATTCGTCACGCCAGAGTCTGATTAAGATTAGATCGTGTTTTACAGCTAACGCGTTATACTTATCTTTATATTTTCTTTTATATTGATGCAGACGCTTAGGTGTTGTCTTTGTCAAGAGGCTTTTTTTTCACGAAAACAACTATTAACTCATGAAAGAACTAAACACCGAAATAATAAAACTATACTACACCTCCATTTACTTCTTCGGCCTTCCTTTGAACAACTTGTATCTTACCAAGATGCCTTTATAATCCTCATTAAAAAACGACTTGGTTTCAACAGACATTCTGTGGGGTCTAAACGGCTTTTAATAAATGTCTTCCCTGAAAATGTCTTTGTTTATTTATTTCAAAGTGAACCTTCCTTTAGATATAATTCAGTGTTATGAAAATATCGTTGCATATTAAAGGTGAAGCGGGAGAACAAAGATTAAAACAAATTTTAAATTATGAACATTGGAGTTGTCGACAGGATCCTAAAACGAAAACAACAGGATATGTATTATTTGTAAACTATGAGGAAAGTTACGAGGTTACGTTTAGTTGGACACAGACCAAATTAATTGAAAATGACCGGATATTTCAGTGTGGTGCAGTCACCTGCACTTTTACAACCGATTTAGGAGAATTTATTCTATGTTTGCCTAATTTTATAATTAAATACTAATTTAATTTTTATTAGAAATGACGAGCAAAAATTACAAGAATCTGAAAGCCATATTGCAACGACCGATACTAAAAATAATGATTAGCCACGATATAGAATTATTTTACCACGCTCTCCTCTTCAACAATTATTCTTAAACCAAAGACATTATAGATAATTTTGTGATGTAAAGAATTGTTCATTGACTTTTAATAAATTTATTTTTCTTTTTCGTTAGAATCAATATTCCTAGCATTAATTTCTTTAAGAGTTTTGTTAATTAAGTAAAACAGTTGTCGATTCTCAAAAGACATAATATTATATACTACTGATTTTTTTTTCAGTTCCTCCACCCATAGTAGTACCGCCAAAAAATAACCGAACCTAATTAAAAAATACATTAGCAAATATATTAAAATTAACTTTTAAATAAATTTATAAGTTACCTGATCGTGATTTTTTTTTCAATGCTAGAGGTAGAAAAAAGTCGTAATGATAAATTTTTCATTTTTAATTGGCGCATAAATTGATGCATGTGTTGTGCGAAAACATGCATATATGGAGTTACATCTTGTTTGCGATATAATCCAGGTTTTTGTGATGTCGAATTGGGACGTCCTTCGGTTGCACAATAGAAGGTACGAATCTATTGTTTAGCATCAATTTCGAGCGCATCAATTTCTTCATCCAAAAGAAAAGGTTTTCTTAAGATTTTGTAAAGCCTAAAAAATTCCTTCCATAATTTTTCAATTTCTTGTCCACGAATACCAGGAATAAACTGAGAAACTGGAAAACATTCCAATACTTTCTTTTTATCAGGACCCATTAAAGAAGTCCAGTACCACTTTCCACCAGTAGATCTAGATTTAAAGAACTCGAAATGAACTTTAATATCTTGCATCACTTGTTCAATCTCTGATTTAATTTTTTTTTCAAATTCTTTTTTTTTAATTAGGTCATTAAAGAGACATTCCATCAAAACATCAACAATACATAAAAATAGATGTAATTCATCAGGAATATAGTTTTCCTGATTAACTGCTGGAAATAATGCGGGCTTTCTATTTTCACCTAATTATTAAAGTTAAATATTAACATCATTAAGTAATTAAGTAATTGGTATAGAAGTACTTAAATATAACATTACAGGCATGATTTCCTGAATTTTCAAAATTTTGATCCATATCCTAGCGTAACTCTGATTGACAGTCACAGTATAAGCAAAAATTCTTCGAATTAGGAGCATTTAATCCCATTACTATATACATGAACTTCCAATCGCCTGAAAAGTACAATTCTACTGGCTAATATGTTCCTATTTAGCAAGATCATCATATTTTTCTCATCCAACATAAAGACAAATGCTAAAAAAACTTATTAAACTTAATCTAATTTATCAATTATTTAATTAAAAAAAATCTGTTATAAATTACCAATGTTGATTTTCCGGTTTTAAAATTTTATCACCTTCATTTAAAAGGCAAATTGTCATTATTACATGATTTTGTTTACGGCTAACATTGCGATCATCTCCCCCAAGTTTAAGTTTAAGCATATCACCGGGATTAATAATTGATGCTTCTTTCCATATTGGAATTAAAGTTTGTAATATTGTATAAATTGACCTATATGCACTGTTTCCAATTTCCTCCTCACTAACTATTATACTATCAACAGATTCTACATTATTAAACAGATCATTATCACTTTTATTAATATTAAATGTTCCAATTCTGATATCTTTATTAATAAGGTTTGTAATTTTAACTCTTCGATTAGCTATTAAATATTCACATACAAGAAATGCTTTAACTGCTGCAAGTCTTCGACAACTATCACGTATTAGCAATGATTCATCATAAGCCCTAACAATAGCATCTATTTTAACAAGTTCACTTTCATTATCAGGTAACTTGTAGGTTAAAATAATACTTTCTCCGTTAAAATTTAATTTAATTTTACAAATATGAACAATTAGTTGATTTATTTCGTTAATCATTTGATATTTTTTAATTAAAAACCTAATTGCCTTTCTAGATTCCCTGCCTAAGGATGCAAATCTCTTATTTTGCCCTGAGATAGTTTGATATTCATGCAATCGTCTAATATCAAATCCAAAAATGTATACACCTTACAAATTAGAATTTGAGCGATCGTGTTTCTGTATAATTGAGATTAATAAAAAAATTAATATTAAAAAAATACAATTTTTTTAAAAGAAAATTAATAATACCTTTAAAAATGCATTAACAGCACTAGTTGCAGAGCAATCGCTATATACTCCATTCTGATCTATTTTCTTTCCATACTATTGTAAACCTTACTTTTCCATTTGGCTGGTATTTTATTTCACAACAGATCTTTATTTTAGAAACTTTAGTTTCAATACTATAATTGTTAGGTATTTGATATTAAATACAATCTTTAGAATTTTTTTATGTAAACTTGACTGGTGTTGGATAGTACCCTAAAGATATTACTTTATATCAAAAGTAAAAAGAATGGTTTCCTAATATGTACTGTGCTGTTATAAATGGATTTGCAGAATATTGATGTGAAAAAGATCTCATAGAATAATCATCTAAAAAAATATTTTATTGAATGTTTAATATTATATATTTTAAATATTATATTATTATGAGTTTAATAAATATAATTAAAGAAATAAAGTACCGTTTATGAAAACTAGTGTTTTCCTTTGATTACTTCAGTTATTTCTTTGACCTGATCCTAGTATATATGTCATTTTAACATAAAATACATGTAAAAATATTTTATTATTTACAAATAAAACTGACTTGTAGTGAAAAACTTTTTAAACTATTTTTTTTAACTCTTTCAATACTATGAAAACCAATTTAAAACCAATTTACAACTTACAATTGCAGTTATTTTGACAGAATAAGAATTAGTTTTACAAGATAATATCACAGATTTTTACTATGAAATGCTGTTTATATGTATTGTAATATCACATTACATCTGATCTTATCACTCAAATTTACTATATGATCAGACCTAAATTAGCCATATGCATAATAATAAAAAAATGACAGAAGTATATATTTTCCTTATTATAACGAAGTTCTATTATTAACAAAAATATTTCTACTTAATGAATACAACCATTAACCAGATTTTCTATTATATACTAGAGGGACAAAAAAAATAAGAATAGAGGATCAAGAAATAATTATATTGACTTAACTGAATTCAGTGTCAGCTCAGTTTGCACTATTTTTGATATTATTAAGAGATGTAGTTCACTCATAACCGTTTGCATATTACCACTATATTGGAGTGTTAGCATTAATATATTTAGTAGAAATATATGTTCCATTTCTACTACTAGTAAATTTCCTTGCATTCTTAATTATAAGAGGTCTATTGTCTTCACAATATGGACATCATGAAGTCTTTGCCATCAATTTGTAATCTTTAGCACAACATCATAATAAAGATGAATAATTATTAATATACTTGGTTGAAAGTCAAAGCCTATCACATTTTTCAGCAATTGCATAAGCATCATTTATTGTCAATTATTTCATTGTAAATAAATGATATTTTAACAAAAAATTGAAACTTTAATTATCAGATTTTCAGAAGCCATAAATCTTTAAGATCTGATAAGAATGTCTTTTTCTTTTTTATGCTTTTTATATAACTCTATCTTCCTTTACAGGTTTAATAAAGTATCGAATTTCAATCAAATTATAAATAGATCATCATCTGATTTAATTAGATTAAAAATAATAAACTTATTTTTTTGAAGATAGTTATTAATAACTATGAAAGCACTTTTTACATCTTTAGTATATCATTTAATAACCTTAAAAATATCTTAAAAAGAATTTTATCATTAAATATTATTAGATAAAAAATATTTCATGCAGTGAGTAAAATCTATATACATATTAAATTTTTTATGTATATGTTACATAGCATAAAATGTGCATAAATAATTATTAAATTAGATAAATTATATATAAAAAATAGATAATTATTTATAAAAATAGAAATATTATGTAATATATACATTAATTTTCTATTTTTAATATAACTTATATACAAGACTTTTGTTTAAATTTTATATATTGATCTTATGAATAATTATTGATATATATTATATTATATATATATTTAAAATATTCTTATAATGTTTATAAGTAAAATCTTATATAATAAAAAAATACTTGTGTCACCGCTGACCTTTAGAGTAATTGCATAAATAATAATTAATTGTGTATTATTACATTAATTTCCAAAAAAAAAAATTTAACTCTTGAATTTTTTCATTTTTTTTTAAACTGAAGTATATACTTAGAAAGAACTGTGAAAATGATGTCATCGTATTTTAAGATTCCATAGAATTTTATGTTATCGACATTAAAATTTGGATAATTATCATTATCTTCTTATAATAAAAAAATATGCTAACTTTTAGACTATTAGTATAAAAAAATTTAAATTGTGTTACCATTTTGTATGACAATCGTGAATGAATTTTTGTTCTGCCATTAAAGCAAAAATATGAATCTTGACCTGTTACGTACGTGAAACTTGACCCACCTGTATGCATATTATCGATCACATATATTTTACAATACATAATGAATAGTATCGACAATGTACATGCAGGTGGGTCAAGTTTTACGTACGTGATGAATCAAGATTCATATTTTTGCGTTCGTTAGCCAGAATTAACAAATAATATAACTAGCATTAACAAATATGATTTTATACCAAAATCAGAATATGAACAAATCTCGGCCTGGCATTAAAAGTACGTTAGCCAGGTTTATGATATAACTCGCATTAACGCAGACAATAAGTATTAGCCCTAAACCACATAACTCGTGTGTATTGAAGTCATGTGATCGTTCGTTCTAAGAAGTCATATCGTGTTCATTGAACGTGAATTAGATTTCACATGGCTTCTACACAAAATCCATTTGAAATAACTGAAACCCTTGAACAACGTCGAAAAAGGATTGGTAGGGAGAAGCAAGCACATTATAAGAAAAAACAAAAAATTAATCATACGGAAGATAATATCCATATAGATAGGATTATGCGTCATGATTTGGGAAGAATGAATCAGACATGTACCCATTGTGGTGCCAAATTTTGGCTTAGTGAAAAAGATCAAAAAGGTACACGTACTTTCCCAATTTTTGCATTGTGTTGTGCCAGTAGTAGGGTTAGTTTGCCACCTTTGCTTAAGCCTCTATCATATCTGCTCCATTTGTATACCACAGCAGGATCTGATGCGAATTCGTTTTGCAAAAACATCAGATCATATAATACCATTTTAGCCTATATGTCATTTGGTGCAAATTTAGATCAGGAATTGTTTGATCAAGGCGTATCTAATTTCTGAATTTATGGACAAATCTATCATCGTATTGGACCATTACTTTCTGATGAAGCTCAATCACCAAGGTTTGTTCAATTATACATCTATGACACTCTTCATGAAACTACCAAAAGACACAACATTGTACAAGGGTTAAATGAGAATATTCTCTAACATCTACAATCTATGCTACATGAATCCAACCCATACATTCAACGTTTCCGTCAAGTGAAAGATATTATTCAAACAAACGGAACTAATAATATCTCGATGTTGATACATAGTGACCGAACGCGTAATCCACGTCATTACAATACTCCTACAGCCACAGATGTAGCAGCAATTATGATTAGTGATGATCATGATCTTAATCCATCCAATAGAAATATTCTTCTCAGATTGCGTGACAGAGGTTTGCAAAGAATATCTGAACTACATTCATCATATGACCCACTTCATTATGTGCTATTGTTTCCAAAAGGTAATGATGGTTGGCACATAAATATACCTTTCATGGGCTGTAAAAAAGGAAAGGGTAACCACAATGCAATTCTATTCTTATAGATTGCAGATTAGAGATGGTAATTGGTTGCAGCATGCTGGTTGTTTGTATCAGCAATATATCGTTGACCAATATGCTAAAATAGAACAGAATCATTTGAATTATCTCAGACAGAATCAAAAAACACTTAGAGCTGAATTATACCAAGGTACTATAGATGCCATACATTCAGGAGATAATAATGACAATATCGGTCATTGAATAATCCTCCCATCATCATTTATCAGTGGACTACGTCAAATGTTTCAATTGTATCATGATACAATGTCTATTGTAGCACACTTTGGGAAACCTGATCTTTTCGTAACTTTTACATGTAATCCCAAGTGGCCGGAAGTAACCAGAGAATTATTACCTCATCAGACTGCTGCTGATAGACCGGATTTGACTGCTCGAGTTTTTTATCAAAAGTTACGCAAACTACTCAAAGACCTGTGTGAAAAGAATTGTCTTGGTAAAGTTATTGCATACGTTTATGTAGTAGAATTCCAGAAATGTGGTTTGCCTCA
Source organism: Funneliformis caledonium (assembly GCA_910591825.1). Classification (NCBI taxonomy): domain Eukaryota; kingdom Fungi; phylum Glomeromycota; class Glomeromycetes; order Glomerales; family Glomeraceae; genus Funneliformis; species Funneliformis caledonium. Next base: position 9,703 of record CAJVPQ010002781.1, read on the forward strand.
CGCCCATATACTGTTATACTGGCACCAGAAAATAAGATACAATCTGCAACCGATTACGACTCCATTGTTTCTGCTGAGATTCTGGACTCTACAGTTCACCCTCTCGCTTATGAAACAGTAGCAAGTACTATGATGCATGGTCCATGTGGTGCAATGAATCCAAATGCACCGTGTATGAAGGAAGGCATTTGCTAGAAAAAATATCCTAATTGTTTTCAGGAAAGTACTCAAGAAAATGACAATAGGTATCCTACTTACCGTAGATGAGATAATGGCCATTTTTTTGAAACTAGAGGTAGAGTTCAATTGGATAATAGATGGGTAGTGCTACACAATATTAACTTAGTCACAAAATACAACGCCTACATCAATGTCGAAATTTGCTCTTCTGTGCTAGCGGTCAAATACCTGTACAAATATGTTTATAAAGGTAATGATCACGCAACAATCACTCTTTCTCAATCCGGTCAGCTAACATCATCCGAAGCTAACCCGATTGATAAAATCAAAATGTATTTGGATGCGAGATATGTATCATCATCAGAAAATATCTGGAGAATTTTCCATTATAAGATGCACGGTCGTGCTCCAAATGTACAGAGACTTGCTATTCATTTTTCAAATCAGCAATCCGTTACTTTTCAAGATGAAGAGAATTTGCATCATGTTGTAGAAAACGCTACTACACATAAAACTACTTTGTTGGCTTGGTTCCAGGAAACATTGATAGTACTGCTGCCTATGCATATAAATACGTTGACTTTCCACTTCATTATACTTGGAATATATCTCACTGTAAATGGAACTCACGAAAAACTTCAACATCAGCAATTGGAAGGCTCTATATGGTGCAACCGTTAGAGGGAGAAAGATATTATCTACGAATATTACTTACCCATTTCAAAGGTGCAACCAGTTTCAAAGACCTAAAAACTGTCAACGGATATATATGTACAACTTTCAAAGAAGCCTGTATTCAATTGGGTCTTCTTCAAGATGATGCTGAATGGGATTCGTGTTTATATGAGGCAAGTGAATTAAAAACTGGACAACAATTACATCATCTTTTCGCAATGATCCTTTTATTCTGTTAACCATTAGCACCTGAAGTTCTATGGAACAATCATAAATTATCATTGTATGAAGATATATTGTATCGACATAACCAACTTATTAATACTGAATCCACTGATTTGAATGATTCAATTGAAAGTGAGGCCCTTGATCAATTAGAGCAATACCTTCTGTTGAATGGGAAATTACTTAAAGATTTCCCTAATATGCCTCTTCCAAAGGAAAGGGTAACCATTAATGACCAAGACTTAGATCAGCTAATCCAGGAAGAAAGGTCATATAACATTGCACAATTAAAAGATGAAATGCTTTAAAACATTCTTCTGTTAAACAAAGACCAACATGCTATATATAATGCTGTTATGCTAGCAATCGAAAATGTGTCTGAATGTTTTTTTGTAGATAGACCAGACGGAACTGGTAAAACTTTCCTATACAATACTTACTTGCAAGTATCAGATCACGTGGAGAAATTGCAGTGGCAGTAGCTTCTTCAGGAATTGCTGCACTTTTGATAAGCAGTGGCAGAACAGCACATTCCCGATTTAAAATTCCGATCCAACTGAATGAATTTTTGACGTGTAATATTTCACGAAAAAAGCAAGGAGGCCTATTTGATCAACGCATCGAAGCTCTTTATTTGGGATGAGGTTCCAATGATGCATAAATTTGCAATTGAAGCTGTTGATCAAACATTTCGTAACATAACACAGGTGGATAAACCCTTTGGTGGAAAAATCTTCATCTTTGGTGATGATTTTCGTCAAGTTTTACCAGTTATTCCGCACGCATCTCGTGTCGATGTTATCTCAGCAAGCTTGTATCGATCGATTATATGGAGATATTTAAAGATAATGAAGTTAATAATTAATATGAGACTTCGTCAAACCCATAATGTTCAAAATAATCTAAAACAGACCAATTTCGCTGAATTTCTTTTAAAGATCAGCGATAGCAAGTATCTAAATATTGCAGATACAGAAAACATGATCGAACTCCCTTCAGATCTAAAGGAAATTTGAAAACCCTTATCGATTTTGTCTATCTCAACTTAATCGAAAATTCTACCAATGCAAGTTATTTCATTAGCAGAGCTATCTTATCTCCAAAAAATATTCATGTCGATGAGATTTCAGATACTATTATGCAAAACTTTCCTGGAGAACTTCGTTTATATCCCAATGCAGATTCGGTAGATTTAGCAGATAATAGCAATTCAGACCAACCTCAATTATATTCTCCCGAATTTTGAGGTCCTTAAGAATTCCTGAACTTCCTCCCAGTGAATTGAAATTAAAGGTAGGAGTACTGATCATACTTCTATGAAACTTGAACCTATCAGAAGGACTTTATAATGAGACCAGACTAATTTGTCATCAGTTTTAAAGCAAAGTCATTGATGCAGAAATTATTACAGGATCCCATGTTGGTAAACGTGTATTTATATCTCAGATCACATTGACTCTTTCTGACAATAATCTACCGTTTATTCTAAAGAGAAGATAATTTTCAGTGCGTGTTGCTTTCTCCATGATAATCAACAAATCGCAAAGTCAGACATTAAACCAATTGGGAATCTACCTATCACAACCAGTCTTTTCATATAGTCAGCTTTATGTTGCCTTATCAAGAGTTACTTCATATCACTGTATAAAAATTCTCATAAGCGGTAATACTAACCTGAATTCTCACATTACAAACATTGTATATAATGAAGTTTTTTAAAATCAACATTAAAGATCATGCACTGATCATTTAGATCACATTTTCCCACTAATCAGAACTACATTTCTACCAATATTATTATTAAATACTATCCCTACAAAAAAATTTAACCACATTATAATAAAGTTTGCTACAAATTAGAGTCGCATTCTTAATTTGCTAATCATTCAGACCCAATTTAATCACAAAAATTTTATATCTATGCCAAGTCCAGATGATCAGCAAATCAGGAATGCAACTCCCAT
>CAJVPQ010002782.1:0-12742 GCA_910591825.1 Funneliformis caledonium
AATCATAAAAAGTAGTTTTTAAATGCCAATTTTGAGTTTAATATAAAGAAACTACAAATTTTACTTAATATATATAAATCATAAAACAGTTTGCTTAGCAGAGTCAAATTTTCTTAAGTTATAATAAGAGTTTGTTTAGCAGAGTTGAAAATAGTTTGCTTATTGATCATAGTAAATTTTGAAATTTTCATCTGACTTATACATAGATTGTTCGAGGTCCTCTTTACGCATCTATTCAGCTGTTGTAGCATTAGTTTCTTTTAACGCCCTTCTATAATACTTAAACATATGATGAAAAGACATATTCAGCTTGTTATTAAGTTCATATTCCTTTAAGTAATATGCTAAACTGCTCTTTTTAGCCTTAGAATAGAATTTCATAAAACATAGTCAGACATTAATAGCTACGCATCCAGAAATTTTAAGATGCTTCAAATAGAAATCCCTATTATTAATCTTTATTATGTTATATTGATATTACCATTTTGAAATTTTTTTGAGATTTGAAGGCTTTAATGATATTTGATTGTACATCTATTTGAGAACCTTTAGCTTTTTTGCTTTCTCTACAATAAATTACCAATCATATTGAGAGTCATTAAAATCTATTTGTATATCAAGAGCTAAAAGTTTCTAACACAAGGCGAATGCTTTTAGTAAATTGATTTGAGATCCACATATAATTGTGATCTAACGTGAGTCTGATGCAGTTTCAATATCGATAAGACAAATTTGTTTTAATGGATTAGGATTGTCTTTCCAATGAACTGACATGCAAATTATAAATACATTAGATTCATCACTCTGTGCAGTAAAAAATTTGCATAGTATAAGCAAACTATATATCTTTATGTCTTATATGAGAATAAGATTTTGATTTCTTGAAAGCTCTGAAAAAATTAATGGATTGCTATACTCATTATCATTTATTGGGTTATAATTATTTACAGATATCTAGAAGAGATGATTATTTTTTGATAATATATATGAATAATTACTCAATAGCATCTAGCTTGAAAGAAGTAATCTTTCTTCACAGGCTACTTTAAAATAATAATATGTAGAATTTAAGTCATCAGAAGTAATACTAATATCAACTTTATAAATTACCTTTAACACTTTATGTTGATCAAAATGATTTCATGTCCTTATACGGATATATAACTTTTTCTTTGTATAATATTTTTGAAGTGGAAAAGCGTTAATACCGTAGAGCGCGCTCTATAGTACCCCAGGTATTTTACATTCTACAAAAATTTTGGGGGTACTATGATCAGAGGGGTATTGTGGTGTAATAGGATACAATACATGGTGATACATTTTAGCTATATATAGGTAATAAGGTAAGTGGTGTTTTGTTAAGTTTGCAAGTTTCGTTATAGTGATAATTGGAAATAAATGTCGTAACCATGCTAGGGTTACTAAAAAACTTCGATGACAATGGTGTGCTCGCGAAAAGCTTATAATATTGCATTATGCACAAAGAGTTCAAAGTAAAAAGGCTGCTGCAAAAAGGTTCGATATTGAACCAAAGCAAATAAGGGATTAGAAAAAAAAAGGAGCAACTTATGTCTTCAGCTCCATATATTAAAAAGTTACATCCAGAGAGGTCTCCAAGTTTACCTGAACTAGAAAACCACTATTTTAATGATTACAGAATTTAAGACAAGAAAGTAAAGCTGTAACTCACAATATGGTTATAAAAAAAGCCAAAAAAGCCAAAAAAATGGCGGAAGTTAATAAAATGAAATGACTTTATCCAACAATCCAAGATTTTAAATTTTTTAACAAGTGGTTAGATAGTTTTATTGGTAGATATAACTTATCTAACAGAAGAAGAACAACAATATCCCAATAATTGCCCGAAGATTTAATTGAAAAACAGCACTCATTTTTGAGTTTTATTCTTTATAGGTGTATACAATATGATTATCTACTCAATTTAATTGCTAATCTCGATGAAACTTCCCTTAGTTTTGATTTACCATCTTCAACAACATTAAAATTAAAGGGATCTAAAACTGTTAGTATTAGATCAACTGGTCACGAAAAAAATTGTTTCACAGTAGTTTTGGCATGTTTGGCTGATAGAACCAAATTAGAACCTGTCATTATTTTCAAATTAAAGAATATACCTCGTGAAGATTTTCCTGATGGAGTAAAAATTCGGGTCAATGAAAAAGGTTGGGTTAATGAGGAAGAAATGCTTTGGTGGATTGAAAATGTATGGTGTAATAGAGCTGGTATAAATAATAATCTAAGAAGTCTTTTAATATTTAACTCCTTTCGTGATCATTTGGTTAATAGTGTTAAAAATAAACTTGATGAAAAACAAACAAATATTGCAGTAATTCCTGAAGGACTGGCTAGTAGACTTCAGCCATTAGATGTTGGAATCAATAAAATTTTTAAATCTAAGGTATTTATTTATTTATTTATTTATTTTTTTTTTTGATTTTTTTGATTTATTTTGATAGTTTTATTTAACGATCTTCTTTATTTTGTTAGATTTGCGAATTATATAATGAATGGATGTCTGAAGAAGTTCATGAATTTACTCCAGCTGGAAGGATCAAAAGACCTGCTTATAATAAAGTTGCACAATGGGTTAAAGTAGCTTGGGATAACATTGATGTTGAAAAAGTTAAAAAATCCTTTAAATGTTGCGGGATTTCTGTAGCAAAAGATGGTACTGAAAATGATCTTATTTTCGATTATAATTTGCTAAATGATAAAAATGAAAATCCTAATGATGATGAGGTGTTTGAAGATAGCGTATATGATGATTTTATTGATGGTTATGAAAATTCATGGAATTAATTAGAATATCAATTTAGATAATGAATTATAAATTTTATCAAATTAGCAATAAAAAATAATTTTTTTTCAGATCGCTGCATTAAATTCAAAAATAAAAATTTTATTTAAAATAAATTGCGATGTATAATACCCGAGGTACTTTACACAGAGTCACTATATTCGCAATGTATAGTACCTGAGGTATTTTACATTCTAAGCCGCTCAAAAAGTGGGGTCATTATACATGGGGTATTATAGAGTGCGCTCTACAGTAGTTTCAATCCTGAACTTCAATATACTTTCAAGAATATTAGATAATATCTTCACTAATTTGGTCTTAAATATAGATAGTGATATCTCTTTAGGTACTACAATATCAAAGAAAAGTTTAATATCCATAACATTCACGATAGTCTTTTACCTATTAATCAAGTAACCACTAACATGTAAAATATAGGTAGATACTCCATTAATGTATTCAATCTTATCACTACAACAGTATGCATAAAGTATATGGGTTACTTATTAGATAAGCATTGCTAAAGTACAGTGATCATCCCATTATCATATTCTGCTATAATATCATTATGTGATAGAATACTAGCTAAAGAACTAACGCTATTATAGCAGGTGAGAGTTCTGTAATTAGTTTAGTTGAAATTACCATAGAGCACTAACTAAACTACCTCAGGTTTTTTACAAATTCACCCCTATATTTGCAAAATACCCAGATAATTTAATCAGGGGTATTTTGTATAGAGGGTATCTTGTATGGATCAAATGCGCTATGTTGATCACAGTATAAAATAAAAAATTTGTAACACGTTCTACTTTGTGTTGCTTAGCATTTATAGTTAGCCCTCCTAATAATAGTTGTTAAAGGAAATAAAAGAACTTCTCATTCTAGAATAACTCTTAAAAAAATGACAATGGTGTGTTCATGAAAAGCTAATGGTTTTACATTTTTTGAATTGGTCTGGTAGTATTTATATAACTGCAAGTTATTTTGACTTACAACTAAGTCAGGTTCATGACTAGAGATGTAAAAAAGATCAACTTAAAGCTTCAGCACCTTATTTATTAAAGTTGCATAGTGGTAGACAGCCATTCTTTCCAGATTTAGAGTAAGAGTTAGCAAAGTGGATTTTAGATTGTCACGTACAAAGTTTGCCAATTACTAAAAATATGACAATAAAAAAGGCTAAAGAATTTGCACAAACTGATAATTACCAAGAAAAATATCCAAATATTTTTTCCTTTAAATTTTCAAGTAAATAGATGGATTGTTTTATGGTTCATCATGATCTTTCAAATAGATGAAGAACAATAGTATCTCAATATTTACCAGAAGATTTACTTGAAAAGCAGCAAAGTTTTTTAAGTTTTGTCTTATATAGAAGAATATAGCATGATTATCCACTAAAATTTATTGAAAACATAGATGAAACACCTGTAGCTTTTGATTTACCTAATTCATATACCTTAAAAAAACACAGTTCTAGTTCTATTAATATTAAAACTACAGATCATGAAAGAAATACCTTTACAGTTATTTTAGATTATATGGCTGATAGATCAAAATTACCACCTGTTGTTATTTTTAAATTAAAAAACATATCTCGAGAAAATTTTCCAGATGGCATATATGTTAGAACAAATGAAAAAGAATGGGTTAATGAGGATGAAATGAACTGGTGGGTAAAAAATATCTGGTCTAAAAGAATCACTGATTTATCATCAAATCTTAGATCACTTCTTGTTTTGAATTCTTTTCGTAGGCATTTAGTTGATTCTATTAAACAAAAACTTAAAGAAAAAGAAACCAATATAGCTGTAATTTCTGGTGGATTAACATCTAAGCTGCAACCACTTGATATAGCAATTAATAAAAGTTTTAAATCTTATGTAAGTTTTATTTATGCTTATAATATATTATAGATATTATTATTAAATTATTAAATAATAATTATTTAAATTATCATATAATTTTTTATTTATAGATTTGTAAATTTTATAATAACTGAATGACAAATGAAGTTCATGAATTAACTCTAGCTAAACAAATCAAAAAACCTTCTTATTCTTTAGTATGTTCATGGGTAAAGGATGCATGGGAAAAAGTTAATCCAAATTTAATTTGTAAATCATTTAAGTGTTATAGAATTTCAGTTAAAACAGATGATACAGAAGATGATGAGATTTTTGATTATAATAATCTTCTTATAAAAGATAAAGAAAATTTTAATGAAAATAATGGAGATAATGAATTACTTGAAGAAGAGGAGAATGATGAAGATAATTATAATAATTGGGATGAATTTTAATAGTTGTAATTTGCAAATTAATGGTTTTTGCAAAATTTTTTTTTTCCTTATGATCCTGGTACTTTTTGTATTGGTTTATCACTTGTCTAAATTTTATAATGATGTTGTTAATAATTCTTTTATTATATATATAATTTGATAGTTTAAAAAAAAAAAATTAGATTTTAAATTTTTGCTGTCTTATTGGAATTTTAATAAAAAAAAAAGATTACTTAGTTTATAATATTCTTTTATAATTCTAATACAGTAATTATAATAAAAATTCATTTATAAATTAATAAATAAAAATCAATAAAATCGCCTATTACTCATTTCAAAAAAAAACACCATGTAAAATACCCAGGTTTCTTACAAAATTTTAGCCTAAAACTCTAGGGTAGTTTACATAAAAGGGTAGTTTAGTCAGTACTTTACGGTAATTAGTGTATACATAATATTAGTTTAAAAAGTTAAACTATCTTTATAAAATTCAGAAATATTTAATTTATTTTTTTGATGAGTGTAAAAAAAGTGATAGCAAATTTATTAAATGAATCAAAAAAGAAAGACACCTAAGTATATACTTTGAGATAAGAGTAACTTCAAAATTATTGTATAAAATATTAGAAGAAGCTTTCATCCTCAGACGTAATTTTTTATTGATGCAAAAAAATACATAGCAAATTAACAAGCAAATCGTGAATAAACATATTTATAATAAGTGATATTTAGGGTAGTCTTCTTCAGAAATATTATATAAAATTATAGAAGAAGACTACTCTATCACTAATATGTATTTAGATATATCATCTAGGGTAGGTAAGTACATAATCTATTATATAAATATTGGTACTTACTTACCTTATTACTAGTATGCATGTAGACACTTAGGGTAGCTAAATACATAATTTATTATAAGAAATTTATCATGACATTAGTTTTGATCTCTCAAATTGTGTGTCTAAAATTAGCTTAAATTTTCTGAAACAATGTTTCAGAAATTTCAGTCACATCCCAGTAGTTAAATAATCTAAATGTGATTTCTCAAAAGTTATGAGAAAGTTACAAAAAAGTAACAGCTATCACAAAAAATACCCAGAACTCAAGGTATAGTAAATTATCTATTATTGCATATATTTTCACTAGATGTCATCTGATACTAAGCCTTTTAGGCTTGCTATCATATGATTCTCCTAATAATATATACTATAGAGTATCATCTGATTCCGAGCTCTCTGAAAGCACTATCAGATGATATTTCAAATAATATATATGTAAAGAATCACTTGTCTCTGAGCCCTTTAGAACCACTATCATATGACACTCCTAACAATATACGTATTTACTCATAACATCTATTTTAGAAAAAATGATATATAGTAAATTTCGATTAATTTTAGCTAGCATTATTCTATAATTTCAGCTAGAACTTTGGATAATATTTCAGTATTCAAGCTGGCATAAAAGTGAGCTAGAACTGGCAAACTAATAGAAATACTCTAGTTTTCTGCTAGTTCTATGATAGAATTCAAAAGAGTTTCAAACTTGCTAGGTCACTACTATAGTGTTAATTTAGATTCTTCAGATTATGTGTCCTAAATATCAGTCAAAAATTATATCATAGTGCTGGTCAAAATTAATTGCAGATTTACATCAAATTACTACATCACCTAACATGATATATTTTTATCTTTTTGCATCTATTTTGTTATCCATCAAAATGCTAATATATGATAAGTACTTTAATATAGAATTTAATATCTAATTAGACGCAAGAAGTCAATACCCTCAATATAAAACTAAGTATCCAAAGAACTACAGAAGGTCAGCAACTTCAATATAGAATTTAATATGTAAACAACTTAGAAACAAGAAGAAAAGTATGATATTTAGATTATATATAAATAGTAATTAGATTATAATATGATAATAAAAACTATATTAACATAAAAAATATAATATAAAGAAAGACTTAACAATAGTTAAAATAGTCCAAATTAACTAAAAATCAGATGGCTGATTTTAGGCCAATTTTGATACTATTTATGGCTGATTTGTCATATTTTCTGATCAGTACAAATAGGTACTGATAGATGTGATCGATCTTAATCAGACATAACCATTCAGCATTAATTCAGAATTTAAATTTAATCATAAATCAGCTTAAAATTAGCTTCAATTTAGCAACAATTTAGACGCTGATAAATATCAATCGACTCCAATCAGATATAGCTATTCAGCATTAATTCAGAACTTAAATAACCATAAATTAGCTTAATTTTAATTTAGCAATAATTCAAACGCTGATAGATATTAATCGACTTTAATCAGACAAGTAATTCAACTATAAATTAGCCTAAAATTGCCTCAATTCAGTATCAATTCAGTAATAATTCAGATGCTGTTCGATGCTGATTAACTTTAATTGAATAAGCAATTCAGCATCAATAATCAGTGCATTTTATTTATTAAATTTATCAAATATTAAAATTTTATTAATAATAAAAACATAATATAAATTTGCAAAAATATAACAAAATATCACTAAAATTTACTGATTAATTTCCTATTAAAAATAGAATAATAAAATAATAAAATATGATACATTTTCTTCTAAAATTTCCTAAAATCATCCTAAATATGGAAAAATAAATAATATATGATAAAAATATGATCGATTCCTTGTAAAATCACTCAAAAAATGTAAAAAAAAAATAATAAAATAATAAAAAATTAACCCATTTCCACTCTAAATTGTCCAAAAAAATGTAAAAAAATAAAATAGACCTATACGCATCCTAAATCATCCAAAAAATGTAAAAATAATAATAAAATAATAAAAATTTGTCCTATTTCCACCTCAAATTACCCCCAAAAAAATGTAAAAAATATTAAAAAATTAATCTGTTCCCACTTCAAATCGCCTAAAAAACATAAAGATAATAAAATAATAAAAAATTGATCTATTTCTACCTCAAATTGCCTGAAAAAACATAAAGATAATTAATAAAATTGACCTGCTTCCATCCTAAATTGCCTGAAAAAATGTAAAAATAATAAAAAATCAACCTGCATCCATCTCAAATCGTCCTAAAAATGTAAAAATAATAATAAAATAATAAAAAATTGACCTGCTCTTACCTCAAATCACCTGAAAATTTATTATTCATCATCATCTATTATAGAATTGCCTTCACTTTCTTCAATAGCAGATGAAACCCCTTCAACTTCAGTATATTTCTCAGTTTTAGTTACATATTCTTTTGCAGTTGTAACGCCTGCTTCAATCTCAGTATCATAGACCATACCAGGTTATACTTTATATAACCATTTTGAAGTATTAAAGGAATGTGGTCAATCATAATGCTGCATATCATTATTATATTTTCACTTTCATTAAATTTGAGATAATGATGATGTAGTAGTACTAGGATCAAGTATCTTTCTCAGTAAATTTTTCAGCTAAAAGAAGAAAATAAGAAAGAATATTAGTAAAATATACTAAATAAATTCAAAATATGTTAAATTAGATAAAGAAAATAATAAACCTCAGCCAATCATTAAGAATAGTCATATACAGCGATAATAGATCTTTGATGATTTTCTTCATCTATTTCACTGATTTCTAATGAATGGTATAGGCGATCATTGAAAATTTGAAGTAAAGGTCACCTTTCATATTTCACAATTTGTTAATTATTTTCTTTAAACAAATTCTTTGCAGCCTTTACTCGCTAAGCTGCTGTCTAATAAATAATAAATAATATTAAATTATTGATTCAAATTCAAAATATATTCTATTTGCTTACTTCATGTATTCAATTATTATTATAAATTTATCACGGTTCTTTCTGTTTTTCTTAATTCTTCAAGCTGTCTGACATGACTTATTGAGGTTTTTTAGCCAGTTCGTAAGTTAATCAATAAAAGGTCAAAAATTCAGAGTCAAAGACTTTGTAATTTTAGAATCAGACTACAATATAATGTAGTATTTTTCTCATTATTAAAAGATTTGTCATAGTCCAAATCATCCTTTAAGCTAATAATTTTTAAAACTACCTTCATTTCAGTTTAAATACAAAAAGCAGAAAAAAATCAGCTAAAAATTTAAATTATTTAGACATAAATTCAAACATACTCTGGCTTCTTTTACGTTAGCCTCTTCTGTTGTCAAATTATTATCATCTTCAGAATTATTTTATGTCAATTTCAATTCATCATTAGTATAACGCACTGGTTTTTTTCTCTTTAATTTTGAAGACGATTTTCTGATTTTTCTTCATTTTGCAGGAGGAGTAGCATCAGACTGCCTCAATAATCTGAGCAGCTGTAATCTCTCAAATCAGTTAAGTCTTAAATATTAAAAAAGAAAATTTGTTATTGTAAATATAGGATATTAATATATAAATTTTTACCTCTTCTGTAAATCTTCATTTTCCTTGCTAAATTTCTCATTTATTTCAGCAAGAAATCAGTTTTTCTCAAGAGATCAGAATTTTGTCACTCCAATTTCTTGATTCTCTCAGTAAATTCAGTAAGTTTTTCTTTTAATATTCAATTCTCTATGTAGGAATAAAGAAAATATATTGTTAATTATAAAATAATGAATGAAAATAAATCAAAAATAATATACTTGATTCTAAATTGTTCAAATCATTGAGATCATTGAGAATCTCAAATTCAGCCGCAGCTGAAATACTTGCCATTGGTTATTATCAAAATTTTGATGGGAGCTGAATTTCCTTATATCATTTTTACATTTATCCTAAATCTATATTTATAATTTGAAAAGTTATTTAGTATTAATATAAAATAATATATTATCACTAACTTATACTTTAAAATAAATAGTTCATCCTCAGATGATATTGTATGAATATGTTTTTGTTTTTTTTCTATTGTAGAAAAGCAAAAAAATAAGTTTATCATTTGAAAATTGGCTGGTTAGTTGATAAAATTCAATTTATATTCTTTTTGTTCTTGTGATGATTTTTTTAGTTAGCATTTTAGTGGCATTTTGCGAAAAGAGAAATTATAAAATAAGAAATTTGATTGTAAAGATAAAATTTAATTTTAAAAAAATAAAGTTTGAGTTGAAATTATTTTTAAGAAGTGAAAAAATCAAGCTTATTTATATAAATTTTCATATATATGCTGAAAATAAATTCAAATAGTTATATCAGATAATACATTAAATTAATATAATACTTAAAGTAAATCAGAAATAATTTATCAATGTAATTAATACTTTAATTATGCATTAAATGAGACTTAAAATAAATTAAAAGCAATTATCAATACATTAAATCAAAATGAACTTAAAGACAATTCTTTTATCATGCATTAAGATTTAAAGTCAATCAGAAACAATTATTAATGTAATATAATACTTTAATTATGCATTAAAAAAAACTTAAAGTAAATTAAAAATATTTATTGATATATTAAATCAAAACGCATTTAAAGTAAATCAAAAACAATATTTTTATTATGCATTAAATTAATACAAGATTCAGAAATAATTTATCAATATATTAAATTAAAATAACTTAAAGTAAATCAGAAATAATACTTTCATTATATATTAAATCAATATAAAATTCGAAAATAATTTATTGATACATTAAATCAAAACAGATTTAATAAAAATAGTTATAAATATTACAATTATTTTAAAAGGAAATTTGTTTAATTGTTTATACTTACTAAAAAAGGAAAACAATAATTTAATATAATAATATAAATATTTGTGAAACTACTATATTTTTTTAAAAAAATATAAAATTCAACTAAAATTGTTTTTAAAATAACTCCATTTTGAACTTTTATTTTTCTCTTAATTTCTCAATTATAAAATAAAAATGAGTTGAAAAAGGATGATTTCTAAATTACATAGTGATGATGATGATTCATCATTAGTCAATCTTTTAATATATCTTTTCATAGAAGAAATAGATCGATTTTTAGATTAATTGATAAAGAAAATATTTCTACTTTTCAATCTTCAAATACATCTTCTTATAGAAGAATAAGTAGGTCGATTGGTGATTTAACTGATGAAGAAAATATATCTACTTCTAAGCCATTAACTTCTCATAATACTAGAGTTAGATATCAAGATTCACAAAGTTCTATTTTGGATATATTTCATTAATTCAGAGTACAAGACGAAATGGAAGAATTGTTAATATTGATTTTAACTAGACAAATTATAGAAATCATCAAACATAAATCTAATGATAAATATTAAGAAGATTTTGATTCTACTTTTTTACCTCAGAGACGTATAAGAAAATACACAAATCATTCAAAATCTAGTATAAATCCTTTTGATGATCCTGAAATAGAAGCCGATCAATCTTCAAAATCTTTAGAATTTATCACTAAAGAAGATTATATTACAGGTGAATCTGAAGATAATAATATTTCTATAGAGGATGATTTTAAAATATTTGAAGATTATACATTACCAGATTACGAGCTATTTCAAAATCCACTAAATACAGAATCAATTAATAATCAATTTTTGTAGATTTTACTTTAGATCATATTATTTCAGACAAGATTAAATATTATAGAGTCTACAACTGAGGCATTAATAAAATTTATGAAATTGGTTTTGACAGAAATCAGAGGTAACAAATTTAGAAATTTTCCAAATTCAATATATTTAATGAAAAAAGCATTTCGATTAAATGACGATTTCATTATTTCGTTTCTTGTTCCAAATGTTATAAGCAGTATCAAAAGCAGGAAGTAGTAAATTTTCAACAGAATAATATACTGACTATAATGAAATATCAGCATATAGAATTTCCCAATTCATCAATTTATAAAACACAATTTTGTAATACTCTGTTATCTCAAAAAATCGTATTGACAAATCAAACTTTAATTTGATCTAATTTAATTTTTTCATTTTCTAGAATTTAATAACAACTCACTTCTATGCATCATCAGCCTAATTTTGAAACTAGTCTGAAATAATGAACAAATTGTTAGCATTTTGACAATATTATAACTGATATATATAATGGTGAAGTGTGATAAATGTTAAAAGAATCTTCATAAGAAGATTCAGCAAATTTTTTTCAAAATGAAGTGACTGATTCTCATCTTGGATTAATGCTTAATCTCAACTGGTTCTAGCCATATAATAGTACTGTTTATAGCATCAAAGTAATATATGCCGCTATATGCAATTTACCTCATGATATTCGATTTAAACGTGAAAATTTACTGACTCTTAGTCTTTTACCTGGACTAAGCAAAATTAGTTTATATAAAATAAATCACTATTTAGCGCTAATTGTAAATGAATTAGAATCACTTTAAAATAGATTTACAATAGATAAAACATATGAATATCCTGAAGAAAAGAATATTCATGCAGCTTTAATTCTTATTTTATGTGATATACCAGCCGCTAAAAAAATATGTGAATATATTTTAGCCTTAGTATCATATCATAGATGCGAAAAGAAGGTAAATTATAAAAATTGTCAGTATAATTTTGTCAAAATAGATAATATTAATGATTGATTCATTATACGAAATCCAATTCCCAATAAAAAATTTGATATAAAAATTCCATAAAAATATTAAGTTTTATAACATATAACTTTTATGGAAAATCAGTA
>CAJVPQ010002783.1:0-12741 GCA_910591825.1 Funneliformis caledonium
TGTGCCAAAGTGAAAATTTATTTTTACATATAGGAAGCAAACGTTTACAAAGCGAATACCAATCAAGAAAGCAAAATGAATTCCTTAAGGTCACATGTATGATAACAATGGGTTTACGCTATGTGTATAATTTTTGATATCCAGGAAAACCTTCTGGACGCATTTGGGCTTTTTGTGCCAAAAAGCCCAAAATACAACTACTTGATTGACTTTGTGGTAGATCATAATAAAACTCATTCAAATATGATGATGAAATCACAGCCTTGTAAATTGTGATATATATAATGATAACGTGAATAATAAAAATGGTTTAATCCGTAACTTTACCAGTATTACAGATATTTTCATTTTCACAGCAAAGCACTTCTGCAGCAATTTGTGTTTCCCATAATCAGAGATTAAACTCACGTTTTTTATGCTTATCCTATTAATAAAAGGTTATTTATATCAACAAAAATATGTATAAATTTGTCAAAGAATCAAAAATGTATTAACCTCTATAATCATAATAATAATGTTTTGTTTATTTATAACAAATTCAGGATCCGCCGATACATAAGATTTGTCTTCAATAAATAAATTACAGGGTGGATGAATCCTGGTTTGACAGATTGTAAACTTTAAGAAAATTATTGGAATGTATCATAAACCAAAATGACTTTCCTAAATATTTACATAATCTTAAATGGCCAGTTATCTAAATAAATAACATAACTGTTAATACAACATATTTCGTACATTCAAAATTAGGCTCAAGGCTTGAGTTAGTAAAAAATTTACCTTAGTGTCTCAATATCTCGTTTTAAAATTTTATTTGCAGAAAAAGTAAGATCGCTTAAGCGATAAATAAAACTGAAACTGAATGTAAGCTCACTGGTGATTTCTGTAAAATCTGAAAATGCTAGAAATGCATTTTGACTGCCTTGGGGTAGTGGTGGCTCTTTCAAGATCTGCCTTTTTATCTGGCAAACGCTTTGATTGCCGTGAAGAGCTTGCACTCACACTTTCAACGTTTTTTTTATTTCTTTGAGGTTTTTTTTGCATAATTGTCTTGGATCAAAATCTATACTAATTAAAAATCAAAATCTTGATATAAATGTTGTGCCCAAGTTAAATTGGGCAATGCGATTTTGCTGCTTCAACTTAAAATTAGGGCATATTGAAAATTGAGACGTGGTATCCCAAGTTGACCATTGCCCCAATTTAAAATTTGGATGTGATATCTCAAGTTAACAATTGTTTCAATTTACAAATGGGGAAAATTAAAATTTGAGACAATGAGGTGGCCCAAATTGACTATTGCCCTAATTTAAAACTGGCAATTGGTGATCGGCTTATTGATCGGATCATTTTATTGTATAATAAATTATACAAAATGTAGGAAGAATATTTCGTTGCTGTTGACGTTGAAGTTGGACTTGATGAATATTTTGTTGCAATTGATGAGAAGCTTGAGAAACTTCTTGCTGAGAGTTAGGCAAAATTAAACGCGGAGTTGAACGCGTAATGTTATTTTTTTTTCCTCTTTTGAGGTCCAAAACTATGAGAACTGGAAGAGCTAACACGTTTAGTTGAAATTTTCTCATTAGATTTCATGTTCCTTAAATTTTTTAAAGTGTATTAAAAATTTTACTAGACATCAGACGTGTTAAAAAAAAGCGATCAAAATGATATTCGGAAAGTTCGGGTTGTTGATCAGGTCACACAATTTCATCAGCCAATAATTAGGCCTTATATATGTCTACGCAAAGGGTCCGCCCGCTCAATATTTTTTTTTAGTTAAGATCGTAAATTAAATATATTTGTTTTATTTAAACAAAATAATAAAAATTCCATCTCAAACTCTGGTTCTATTATAACCTTGAAATTTATTTTCCTTTAAGCCATCTTTGAACGCGATAATTGATTTTATAAAAAATTTGCTTAAAAATAAACATATTGAAACGTCTTCTTGCTTTTCTTTGTGTTGAACGAGTTCTTCTTCGCTTGATTCCTTGATTTAGTTGATTTTCAAATTAATATTTTTTTGTAATATTAACTTCTTTAAATTGCTATTAAGATTATTTCAAAAAATCATTTTTATATTTTAAAAACTTATCCTTTGTATGAAGTATACAGAACAAAATTTTGTTAAGCATAATTTCGAGAGAGAACGTCATACTGAACCAATTATTAAAAATCAAAATTTCAACTTGGAATGATTATGATTACTCATTATCAAACGATATTTTTTTTCAGCAATTCAAAAAATGATACTGATTTAATTATATATATTTCGATGATTTTGGATTTTTTTTAATTGAAATTAATGTCCATCGAACTCTTCTTCCAAATTAAGAAACCTTCAATCGAAACATACATATATCGCTGCATCATCATAGACAAAGAAAATAATACTGAAATTATAAATAAGTGTTAATAGAATTAAAAGGTAAACGAATTTCTTTCGTCAGGAAATCGGATAAATTTATTTTCAATAAATTATACTAAATTAATTAAAATGGCTATTGAATTCGTAATTTCAATTCATTTAAATCTTTTGCTGTTTAATCAAGTCCGACCATATTTTTATTCTTTTCCAGAATAGATTGTAAAATCTTTGTAAATTGTGCATCACAGGTATTAAACCACTTGACTTCCTCTTCGGATGCAAAAGGTAAAATCACCTTAATTAAATCCTGAGATCGTAAAGATACATGATTAACATTTGTTTCTATAGCCGTTGAATGTTGAGGGGGATATAAACTTGTTCCCAATTCATCCGCAGCATCAGCAACCAATTTGCCCAAATCCATATATTGATCAAGTGTCTGATTGATCTTTGATAGATCATTCTTTCTTGATGAGATATCAAGAGGTTCTATACACCTTTTTAAGACTTTGGTGAAAAGTATTTTCACCAAATTCAATAATTTTAAAGATAATTCAACAATTTCCTTTTCTTTTGCTGTCAACGTTGAATTATTGGACTCTCCAAATATTTCTTCCCAACCATCATCGTCAACACCTTGATTTTCATCGTTTTCTATCAATTTTTTAACTTCCAAGTTGACATCTTTTAATAATTCCAGCATCTCTTTCCATTTAATCGTAACAGCTTGTTTATTATTTTTTGGTAAATTGTCAAATCGATCACATGCTTCCCATATAATTCCAGTCGAAATAAGGTATCCCTTTGATATTGTATCTGGGTTTGGATCTACTGGTTCATCTAAAAATGAATTCGCTAGTGCTGCTGAATCAAAAAGGATTTCCCTTGTAATTGACTTTATTTTTTGAATTAACGTTTTTCCCGCTGATATCGGTATCGATTCAACGAATCCACATATACGAAATAATGTATCTCCCATGGTTTTGATCGTTGGTACGGCCGATATCGGTGTACATGGAGGTTTACACGAAATGGTCACCTTTTATTCACAATATAAATATTTAAAATAAATATATTAAATATGCAAAACGAAGATTGTTACCTTTGTCGCATTATCTGCAAGTATTATGCCTAATTTACCTATATATAAAATGGTTAGAGAATAATAACGATTTTTTTTTTTTTTTATTATGAGACATACCAAGATCATTTACAATAGCTTCAACATCAACAATTTCGGAACTTTGTAACGTTGGAGTATTATCAATGTCTTTTAAATATCCGAGTAACATATCAACCAGTGCGCGTAAATTTACTTGAACGTCTTGATAGTAATTAACCTTATCAGAAAAGAAAGTTTGACGAGAAATTTTATCATATTTATCACGTACCAGAATTATTTGTAGTAGTTGGGGTAGTCATATCAATAATATCAGAATAATCAAAAATTACACGGATTTAAAAAAAATTTATAGACAAACCAACCATTTAAATAAATATATATATAAATTTAGCGATTATCACGATTATCTGTGTGAAAAAAATTGTCATCATTCGGTATAAATTTCGAGAAATCCACGTTTTACCAATTTCACATGATATTACGAAAGGTGCCAAAATTCGGGAACGTCGATAAGTGCTGTGAATTATGTTCAAATCTGATATGGAGATAATAAATGGATGAATTTGGAATAAATATGGCGGATTAGCCCAGATTACAGTAACTTGGATTTGTTACCTGATGATCTATGCAGTTTTTATCCGTATATTTAAGGAATGACTTTTTTTTTTTTTTTTTTTTTTTTTCCGCCAAAATGTTATTCGTTGTGGATAAAAAATATAAAAATAATATTCACCCCCACCTCATTTTACAAAAAGAAAAAAAAAAAAATTTTGTAATCATTTTTTTTTTTTTTTTTTTGAACCTTGAATTTTCAAGGTAATTTTTTTTTTGGATATATATATTATTTTATTATTTTTATTATTATTATTATTATTACTATGCCAATATATATATACTATAATATTATTAAATTCCCTTTGATAAATATTCGGCCAAAATAGGATTCTCTTTTGTTCGTTTCATTTACGAAATGGGATTTTATTATTTAAAAATAAACATCTATGCTCTTTTTAATATTAAAGAAATAAATAAATAAACTAATCAATTTTTTCATCATTGTATTATTCGTTCTAGTTTCATATTGTCTAAATTTTAACACAAATTAAAAAAAAATTTATATATATATGACATCACAAATAAGTCTTGATAGGGATAACGGAGTTATGTTTACTCGTGAGGGAACTATTATCCTCAATGTGGGGGGAATAAAGGTTTGATAAAAGATTTATTGTATTTGGATCAATTTGAACTAAAAAAAAAGAATTAACGAAATCAATAATTAAATTACGCAGTATGAGACCTATCCCTCAACGTTGACTGCATTCCCTGATACTTTGCTTGGGACGATGTTTCAAGAACGAAATAGAGAAATGCTACATCCAAAGAATGGTAATGAATTTTTTATTGATCGTAATGGATATGCATTTCGATACATTCTTGAATATTACCGAAATGGTAAGATTTTATGGAGCGACCGAGCAGATAAAAATCTCGTTGCAGTAACCCGTGAAGAACTTGATCAAGAAATAGATTATTTTCAAATTCCAGTTAAAGATATTGCTGTTACTTCAGGGGAATTGGCAGTAGCTTCCAAAGTTGATGCATTTGTAGCAGCCCTTAAAGAAGTGATTCATTTGGCCATAGATCAACTTCAAACTGAAATTCATATGGCTATAACTGATTTCGGAACTATTGAAGAATTTGATTGGTATCCAGCACAAGGACAAAGTGAAATAATAGCAGATATTATGAAACCATTTAATATGGTTGGATTTGTTATATTACAACACTTTGGGGATGCCATAGAAAGGCATATTAAATCAGAAATTCCAGAATTCTCATGGAGATGTGAATTTTATAATTGTAAACCAAGGAGAGGATATGGCGCATTAATGTCCCCGTATCAAACCCATAATCATAGTTTCTTGAATAATTCTTTCAATAATAACGGATTTAATGGTATAAGTAGAATGGTACAACCAAACATGATGACTTTTCAACATATAATAAACGCGAATAATAATACATCCGCCGTTTCATCATGGCCCGTACTTGGCAGTGTATTCAATCAAAATAACAACAATAATAATCAGCAATCCAACTTAAATAATGTTGCAGCGGATGTAAATGGTGTCACGAGATTATTTGGTAATAACGTTAACGGATTTAATTCCAATAGTGTAAGCCAAGCCGGTGGAGGTCAAGGAATTAATTTTGGTGCAAATCAATTAGGTGGAGTTCAAGCAAGCAATTTTAGCTCAAATCAATTAGGTGGAGGTCAAGCAAATAATTTTGGTGCATCTCAAACGCCAATTGGATTTGGTGCTAATCAAGCGGATGGAAATGTACAACCATTCGGAAGGAATCCAAATGGAAATGGTCCAAATTTCAACGGAAATCAACCCGCGGTAGATGGACAGCAATTCGGGAATACAACAAGTGTGAATGGACAAGCACCCGGACCGCCACCTCCATTCGGGGGAAATCAAGCAACAGGTAATGGGCCGACCGTGAATGGGCCTTCGCTTGGACACCCATTCATAGGTGGTGGAAATCAAACAACAGGTAACGGAACTCCATTTGGCTCCAATCAATTAACTGGAAATGGCCCTTCGCTTACTTCACCGTTCGGTGATGGTGGTAATCATTCAACAGGTAATGGACCATTCGTAGGTGGATCGAATAATCATTTCGGAAATATATCACAATTTGGAACAACATTTAACGGAAATCAGGCAAACAATAGTGGGAACGGACATTTTAGTGGTAATCAACCTGGTTTTGGTTTTGGCACCACATTTATTAATCAGACACAAGGATATGGTCCACATACAATAACTGGATTTGCAGGAGGTTCATCCAATTTTTTTAATGGAGTTCCTTTAGGAGTAACTTTTCGGACAAACAATAATTCTGTTACATCTACTCAACCATCATCTATGCAAGGTTTTTCTTACCCGACAACTCAATCCAGTCTCTTTGGAAATCAACATACGGTATCATATAATAACGGCGGTCAAACTTATGTACCACTTCATGCAGGACATCATGCCTTTGCTCCAATGGCAACTCACGATAATGATGCACCCTCGATGTTTCTTCGTCGAGCAGAAGGAAGGGCTCTAAAATTGTTAATCAGGTTAGATTATGATTATTCAGTGGCAAACATATTATCAAATACTTGTCTTGCTAAATGATTCAAGCACATTTCATATATTATTAACCGACGGTAAGTTGAGATACGTTTAAAATTTATCTTTAATTTATTTACGTAATTAGACGAAAGAAAAAAAAAAAAATTTTTTTTTATATTAATTCACAAAACTTTTCAAGATGTTATTTATTATAGCTTTTTAATATTTTTTTTTTTCCCCTGTAATCCCTAATATCAACTCTCACCTTAGAAAATAAGAGTTATAATCTCTTATTTTATTTTATTTTTTTTATATTAAGGAGAGAAGATTTTAATTATATGCAAATTATGTACTATGCTTAAAAATAAAGTAAATAATTAGCAATTTAATATGTATATAGTTTTAATAATATTTATTAGTTCTAAAATATTTTAAGGTGGAGAATAATTAAGATTTTTGAAATAATTGTACATACTTTTTATAAGAAATTTAAGTTGGAAAATTAAAATTAGAAAAGTTAATCGACTTAATTTTTTTATTATTTTTATTTTTTTAATGATTCAAATCCATATGGAAGTTGATTATATTCTTTAGGATTAATAGCTAAAACTTTGTAAATTCTTCCCATGGCTAAAGGATCTACCAATCTCTTATAAGAATTGAATAACGCTTTGTGTTGTTCAATTGAAGTCGTTTGATTAAGTAGCATTGATAATCTAGTTGTTATTCCCATCGAATGTAAGAATTTTGATTGTGTTACTGGACCAAATGTATTAACTAAAAATTGGTAATATTGAATTATCAGTCAGATAGGATTAAATTACGGTAAATGTTCATGATGGATTACCTTGTCCTTGAATTGATTCCTTTAAGTAAAAAAAATTTACATCAACGCTTAAATCAGCATATCCCGGTAAACTTAATGAATGAACAAATTTATGATCTTTAATAGCCTACATTCACGCCAAAGAAAGGAAATAAATAAATTAATTAACTTTAAATAAACATCAGATATTATTAATAAAATGTTACCTACTCTTAATGTATCACTTTGCACATAATCTTGACCATAATCAATGATTAAAGCAGCACCACCAAATTTTGAAATTTGATTTGAAATTTTTTGTGTCATATTACAAGAATCTGGTGATATCTCTATACGATCTCCAATATTAAATTTCGCGTATTGTGATGATGATGTTAATGTTATAGATTCTTTTGTAGGTTGTGGTGAGAGGATTAAACGAAAATGATAAGAACTATGAAATATTAATTGAGAAACGTAAGATTACATGTGTAAAGTGGCAAGTTTAAATATTAAAAATTCAAACCTGTCTACTGAAGTATCTATATCGACCATATATTCTCTCCATCCCTTATCTGTAAGCTAAATTTAAAAAAATAAATTTGTTTTAAAAAGTTTTTTTTAAAAAAAAAAATATTCATTTGTAATTATTACATTACCTCGAATCTATGAATAGGCAAAGCATCAAAAAATTCATGAGCAACAATAAAGGAACATTCAGCTAAATCACGTTCCTATTATAAGTACTTTACTTTTTTTTCCATCATGATCCCATCAAGTAAAAATGATCATGTTCTTACCCGGAATATCCTCAATTTTATTATGCCAATAAAATTTCATTCCATCATTATCACGGTTAACCATTTCTGGCACACCCTCAATCTGATTTTCGCAGAGTTTTTTTAATTGTAATTTTCTTAATTCAGGGCTAATTTCAATTAAATGTACTCCATTTATTGTATTATAAAAATTTGAAAAATTTGACATTGCCTATATCATTTTTTTGTTTGTTTTTTCAAAAAAAAAAAAAAATCCTTTTTAATTATGTGCATTAATAATGTATTAATAGAAAAAAAAAAAAATTAACTAATTCACAAAGTTTTATCGAAACCATTCACTTTCTTACACGAAGCATATCATCCATTAATGTCCCTCTCCCTGGTCCTAATTCAATTATTTGTGATTTTTGTGATTTTCCTTGAATTTCCCATTGTGAAATCATCCATAAACCAATCAACTACATCAACATAATGAAATAAATAAATTAATAAATTAAAATCTAAAATATTTTAATTTTTAATTTAGTTTAAAAAATTTATTAATTAATTGATTTACCTCACCAAACATTTGACTAACTTCGGGCGAAGTAATAAAATCACCTTTTACACCAAATACATCACCTTTCATATAATATCCACTGTTTGGATTTGTTAATACTTGTTTCATATATGTAGCAATTGATATGGGTCCTTTTTCCTACAATAGAATTGATAATATTTAAAGATAGATTGGATTAATAGTAATAAGTTGATAATTTTTCTTAAACTTTGTTTATTCTTAGATATTAATAGAAGCTAAAAAAAAAATATTTTTTTTATTAATGAAATGATAAATATGTACAGATATTATATTCTTTAATTGTTGAGCAAGTGGTGTAAGTACTTCTTTTCGTGTCGTTGAATAGAAACGTTTCGTAAGATAAGGGATTTTTTTAAAATGGCTTTTTAACATTTCAAAAACAACCAAAAAAAAACCAGGTTTATCTCATCAATATAAGCATGATTTTATAGATCGTTGTACAAGAAATTGCCAAAAAAAAATAAACAAAAAATCTTCAAACATATTACACTTAATAAAATACAAAATGAAGCAAATATTTTATCTTCTTTAATTTCATAAAAAATAATATATAAATATTTTTCCTCACAACAAAAAGCTCAATCATCTCTTTTTATAATGCACTTTTCATAAAAGTTTATGATCTAAAAATGTAATGGACATGATACGTTAGAATGTAAAAAACAAAAAACAAAAAAAGAAAGCTGAAACGATTATACTTACACTCAATGGACATAATTTATTAACTTCCGTATTAAGATGAACCGATATGTATCCACTTCGCCTAGAAAAAAAATATTAATTATATCATCTTAATTTTGCTTTGGTTTCATTTTTATTTACTTACCAAGAAATATAAATCCAAAGCACATTGGGATTTTGATCATGTGGTTCAATAGCGACAACTTCTTCAATATAAGGATCCCAATTTTCACCAAGACTTTTCATATTACTACTTTCTTTTTCATTAATAAGACTATAACTTTTTGGTTTTCTTGGCCCGAGTTTAGCTTTTGGAAACTCGATTCTCGGTTTTTTGTTAGAATCTTGCTCGTTTTGCTGTGCCACAAATGGTTCATCTTCGTTCACTTCGTCTATTTCCATGGTATCTTGATATGTTGCATCGCTAAATGACTCATCACTTTCCTCATCGTCAAGATTGGGTGTAATTCTGCTCTTGATCTTAGAAGAAACGTGATTCTCACTTTTATTAACCTCGATCGTGGAAGAAGGATTATATTTGTTGAACTCTCCAAGTCGAGATAATTTAGACGAGGTCTCTTTCTCGAAATTTAAATCATTTCTTTTACTATAATTGAATTTCTGCGCGTTTTCTTTTCTGTATTTGACAAGAGAATGATTATGAGATTTCGAAGCTGATTCGGATGAAGCAATATTAGTGATTCCATTCGTGTGAGATTTATGAGAGGTCTTGCGATATGATAATGAAGGTTTCTTGACGGAGAATGAGCTACTTTTAACTTGTCCATTTGATTTCTTATTAACAGAAGGTTTAGAAGGAAAGGATGACGTGCAGTCTTTATATTTAGTAGACGATGAAGAATTTGCAATTGGTTTACCGCCTCTTTTACGCCAGTATGTTTTCAAAAGTTCCGTCGCATAACTAAAAGTAAGAAAAATGAAAGGGATAAAAACATAAACCTCTTAATAACGGAAATGCCTTTAAGTACTTCTTATACTTGCACATTCTTTTCATCTTCCCATGAATTTTCAGAATCCGGATAGTCCTTCCACTTCAAGTAATATTGATACCCCCCCTAATATTAACAAAAATAAGAAATATTATTCTTGACTCGTTATATTATTAATAGACTATTTTAATAATCACATCTGGTTTATTCCTATGAGAAATAATTTTTTCAACAAAGTATTCGTTTCCATCATAATCCTCATCTTCGCTAGAAGTAGTATGATGTTCACTAAAAGAGGAAGTTTCACTTTGAGGACCTGGAATTGTGAAACGAATCTTCTTCGGATCTCCATAAGGAATTGGATATTGACCTTTAACAATTGGTACTCTGGGAGTGGCCATGAGATCTGAAGAATATGATATTGAAGAGGCAAAGTAAAATAATAATAATGTAAGAATGATTTTCAAGTTGTCAAGGAAGTAAGAGAGGGTTTTATGTACTGAATTGAATGAAATTCTATAGTTTAATCTTATGTCATTCTTTTCTTATCTCTTCTAAGTATTAATTAATCTCTTAATTTAGCTGTTGTCAAAATTAAAAAGATAATATAATGAGCTGTCAATATTTTCTTTTTGACGGCACATTTTTTTAACATTTATTGAATAAGTAATTATGTGATGCCATAATTACGTTATTAAAAGATAAAAAGTTTATTATATAGAAAATAACAGTATCACGTAATAATATTATGAAAAACCTCAATTTTCTTTCCGCTCGTCTTAATATTGTATCCATAGCATAAAAAGGTACCTCTTTTTTTTTCCATTTCTAATTTGGATATAAACATGTTAGATCACAAACACCATCTTGAGTGCTCCTCCAAGTCTTCCGTACTTATCTCCACCCATTTCGATATACGGCTTTTTATAATAATAAAATTGTTGCTTATCGTTATAGTTCATGAAGCGAAAACTATTTGAACTAATCCGCAGATATGATTGGAAACATATGAAGTTCATTCTAAAAAAATAACAAATTCAAAAGTAATACAGACATTCTGATATTTCTAATATATTTATTTTGGACAATTTTATAGATATTATATAGATTGAAAAGCTATAAACCAGTTTGAACTTGTTCGATTTCTTTAAATATTTTGTTACAACATAAATTTGTGATTGAAGGATTATTTCGCGTTTTCTTTAGTTCAGTTTTGACCAAATCAAATTTTTTCCATAGTAGATAATGTAATCGCTTAATTCTAGAAAAAAGAAGATAATAAATATTATAAACCAACAAAGGTTTGTTGTAAAACAATAAAAAAATAAATAGAGCTTGTAAAAACATGATTTACATTGTAAAATCTTCAAATCTAATCATTAATATTTATAAATCAATTTCATTATAAAAGTCATAATACTCTTTTCATCTTGCTTTATAAAATCAAAAGTTTACATGATTCTCAATTTACAATAAAAAATTTTATAGAAATTAACATTTATTTAAATAATGATAAAAAGAATTTTTTTTTTATATATAACCTAATAGATTTTAAAATTTTATATATTATAATACTAGAAATCTAAATTCAAAGATAAAAATATAACATTTAAAAATCTTTTAAATTTTATTAAATTCCTGATCAAATTTTATAAAATAATCATATTAAAAGATTCTTAAATAACTTTATGTAATTAACTTAATTTAAAACAAATCAAATTAAAAGTTAGATTAATATTATAATAATTTTAATACTAATCTAAATTATTATAATTAAGTTTTAATTTTAATTTTTGATCTTTAATTTTAGTTTAAAATTAACTAAATAGAAAAAAATAAAATAAATAAAATATTACTAATAGTTATTTTTAAGGATTATTTTTTAAAATTAAATTTAATAATCTTTATGTTGATCTATGTTATGTATTAGATGTTATTTTAGGCTGATTTATGATTAAATTTAAATTCTAAATTAATGTTGAATAGCTTTATCTGATCAATATCAATCAGTAATAATTTAGAAAATCAGAAACAGACTAACCAACTATAAATAGTATTAAAATCGTAAATTCAACTATCTAATTTTTAGTTAATTTAGACTATTTTTATCATTATATATCATCTTTTATTTTGCTTGAACAAATTAATTTTATATAAATTATAATAAAATAAATTTTAATATTAAACTTAAAAAATATAATAAATCTTTTTAAATTATTATATTATTAGTTAATTAGTTAATTATTTTAAATCTTAATAAACTATTAATTATGTATATTAATTTAATAGGTAATTATAATATATTTAATATTATATAT
>CAJVPQ010002784.1:0-12740 GCA_910591825.1 Funneliformis caledonium
GAGGTTGATTATTATTATCATCATTGTTATTATTGTTTAGTTCTAGGAAAGCACCTAAGATCCCAGAGTAAAGGGCATGTGCTCTAACATTTCGTGAATAATTCATTTCAACGATCAAACTTCTATATTCTGAATATGGGTTACTGTTAGGAGTTCTTTTCAAGAAACAGTGTAAATAAATGGGTAACAAATGTTTTCTCTTATGAAGTAGAACTGATCTGATCTCATCTGGTATAGGAGAGAGGTGAGGAAAAGTGTATCTCATTAAAGGTTTCTTACAAGAATCGCATATAGGAATTCTCAGATTAGAGATCCTATTTATATTAGGGTTGAAGGACAAAGTAACTCCTAGTATATGCTGTTCTAAGGGATAAGTAATCAAAAGGTCATAGATTATCTAAGCCTTTTTAGGATATAAGAGTTTTCTGCAGTATATGCAGGCAATTTGAGGCTATTGGGTTAAGATATTGTTCTGGAATCTGTGATCAGGGATGGAAAAAGACATGTTTAGGTTTAAGATGAAGTTTAATGTTTTTATAATGTTTTTTATTTAATTTAATATCGTATAGCAACAACGTTCAAATCATTCAAGCAATCTTGGTAAAGTACTTCCAGGACTCCTAATTTATGTTAATTTAAGTTTTATTTTTTATTTTATTTTATTTTAATTTAATTTAATTTAATTTTTTTAAACATATTTTAATAACTTAAATTAACCAAAATCGAAATACTATAAGTCTATAATATAGTTATTATATTGTACAGGATGATCATGCTAAAATAAAAATGAACGAACGAAAAATGTCATGTATTGAATCATGTGCTATCCTTTACCTGTCTGTTGTATAGGTTCTGCAATTTAGTACAGGGCCTCCAGTGTGTTAAGTGCGATATCAGTGGTAGTGGTTGTGTTTGACGATTGTCAGCCAGAGTTGATGGTAATACAGGATTAAGATCATCTGCATGTAACGTGATGTCATTTGATAGATTAACTAATGTCTCATATTCATTATCGAACGTGAAAATGTTATGATTTTGATGGGCTATTTCTTCGTGAAGAGGGAGGGAATCTCGCATCATATTTTATTTTATAAGAAAAAAAAACAAAAAGGAAAGTTATAACCGAATATATTGATTATTCTTTAAACATTTTTGCGAGAAAGAAAAATATATTAAAATATAGTTTCAGAGGTACAGTATATTCACTTTTAATTAGTTGTGTACTTTTTTTGTACATTCTGTTTATTTATAGAGATAAAGCGGTGTTAGGAAAAATTTGGAAGGTTTTTTTTTTTATTTTTATCACTTATTATTTTAGGTATATTATTTATTTAACTGTATGTACATTTCTTACGATTTCAAAATATGTATAAAATATTATTTTGTTTGATTCATTTTTAATAAAAATAATATAAAATAAAAAATAACTTCATATTTCGGAAATCAGAGTAATACTAAAATTTTATTTTAAAGAATAAATAATAAAAATAAAAATTAGAGTTTGATTTTAAAATAAAACCAAACGTAACCTTTCAATTCTGATCTTGTTCGTCAGTAGCATTGGTAGCATCGGTGGCATCAGTGGCATCGGTCTTAGCATTAGTGGTAGCTTCAGTCATTTCAGCCAGAACAGGATTTGATTCCAGAGCTTCTGAGAGACGAGTCCTGGTTGAACCCATCTGTGCTAACGTCGTTTGACCTCTCTTTGATCTAGGGGTCGCGCCTCATGAAATATGATTAGACCTGCTATTACCGCTGCTATTACCCTGCAACCACGGTAGATTTAGACCGCTTTGGTTATTTTTAACAGCACTGTTGCGAGTGGATATCATTGATATGTCCTCAAGCCTCACTACATGTTTTCTGGGTGTCTTTTCCTCTTGTGTAAGCTGATTGTAAACGGGTGGTTCATAAGTAATTAGGCCTACCAACATAGCTGTAGTCGACCTCACTATCGTTTAATTAACAGCATTCATCTTGTTTGCTAGATACCTCACATTCAGATCATAGGTCACATCCACCTAAAATTCCTGGGGTTCCCTTTCTCCTAAATTTTCTTCAACGTAAAATTCCAGGTGGTGCTTTCCATCAATATGTTTGACAGTTTTGGTTGTAATACCGATGACCATGATACTGATTCCTACCGACGGTATTATGTCAAAATCCAGGTTTTCTAAGACCTTGATGGATGTGGTATTCACCTTAAAAGAAGCGGGAAAGATAGATAGTTTTTGAAAATTTAATTTAAGATAAGAAAGGAAAAGAAAGGAAAGGAAAGGAAATAAACTATTGTATATACCGAATACCACCCTGCACATGCGATAAATTTGTCCCTTAAAAAGATCACATCCCCTGTGTCAAACTTCTCGATCTGGATTTCGATATCCCAGTCTGAACGGATGAACGTCTTGATTCTTAAGTAAATTACCTTCGTTAGATCATCGTCCGATAATCTTGATACAGCTGTAATCTCTTTGACAGTAAAGTTTTGTGTAAGACGTTCCGTGGATTCGTGAACATAAGCAATGGTAGTGAGTTTTGCGGACATTTTTTTTTTTTTTTTAAATTTTAAATTTTAATTTAATTAATTAAAAAAAATTAAATTTAACAGGTAACCAAAAAGCATCCTTTTTTATACCTTCTTTCACAAACATAAGTTTCTTTTTTTTTTCTTCATGAAAAGAAAACCCAAGCCCGATCAAAGCCAATTCATTCATTTACAATATGTTTACAATATGAATTTTAACAATATTATATTCTTCATCGTATAACGTGAAATTCAACTTCATGATATCTCGAAAATGAATAAAAAACCAAGCCAAGACAAATTACAACAATATTTTTTGTTGTTTGTATGGCATGATAAAAAAATATGGAGCATACTTTCAAAAGTTAATTTTACTATTTTAAGAAGTTCTAATCTCGAGACAATTTTCTTTCAAAGGAAACAGTACTTTGCAGAATAAGAAACGGTCTGTAATTTGCCTTCGCCATAGTTCTCTTTTGGGCGAAAGAAATAATTTAATTATATTAAAAAATATTATGTCGTGAGAATTTATGTCGTAAGAAAAAGTAATGGAGGCAAAGTTTTTTTTTTTATTTTTATATCTATACGTTTTGTGTTTAAATTATATCATGTTACATCATGTTTAATTACGAAAAACGTTTTAGTCGTTTCATACTAATAATTAAAAAAAACCTAAAATGGCAACTGATGACCGATAGGATAAGCCACCTAGCCACCTAGCCACCTAAAAAAAAAAATAATCCCAATTTTAGTTTAGCTTAATAAATGATAATTTAACAAACAAATAATTAAAATAAGCCACCAAAGCCAAAACGTATTCATTTATTAGTTTTGGAAATTAATAAATCATATTCAAACTAATGAAATGACAAGCCACTACAAAATAAAATGCATATATACAACCCACGTTCGCAAGGAGGGTGGGTGGGGTGTCATAATCCATAATCCAAAATCTACTAACTATTGGTAATCGAGTGAGAAATCCTAATCGATTAGGATTAGTACTCTATACTATTACAACCAAAATTGTGCAGATCGATTTAACCAAAAAAGAGTATCTTGGGCAAGTGTTTTGTTGATCTTAAAACGGGAACTTCGTGGGGACGATTAATATTTTGATATAAGAACACGAGACTTGTATTACTGTATACAAAGACCGATTAGGAAAAAATATAGGTCTGTTTTCTACCTCACGATAATTTCTGCCGATCATATCCGAATCAGCAATTAACCTTTTACGTAAAGGATTTGGCATCTATTCAGATTTTAAACTATCATTTGATTGAAATGTAGTTTCATCACGAGTAATAAATATATGTAACTTTTCATTATTATTTAAGATTAAATCAATTCGTTATTCAAGATCATTACCCTCAAAAGTTGGCATAAGCTTTTGATATCTAAAATTAATTATAAAAATATTAAATTAATTAATCTAATTAAATTAAAACATTGAAATCTATTATTATTAAATAAACTTACATACTAATTTCTTCAAAAAATTGCTTTCAATATTCAATTACGTCTGATCTTTCATGTCCACATACATTCCTTTTTGGTATCTGTCATAAATAAATCCCATTTTTTTTAACCATCTATTTGCTGTTCGAATGCTTAAAAATTAAAGATTTAATTAATCTTTAAATATCATTTATAAATATGAAGGTAAATATTTGATTTTTTACCTTATTGTTTTTTTTTGTTTTGATTCCTAATGATGGTAATATTCAGATGAAATATAATCACAAAATTTTTGAATTGTTACATTATGTTAACCTTTCGTAAATATAATGAGACCTTAAGCCAAACATCTTCATCTTCAAGTAAACTTTTTCCTGGATATTTACCATGACCAATATGTGAAATATTATTATATAATGCATATGATTTAGCTCAAGTTCGAACACAATTTGAAAACCATCTCCATGATTTAGTAATTGTGTAATGATACTAGCTGATTCTAATTTTTGATGATCAGATTTTTGTAATTGAAAAAAGTATTGAACTGCTTTAAATTGAACCTTTTGACCGGATGTTAATTTTTTATCAATTTTAAGTTTATGTTCAATTTTTATAATAAATTCATCTAATAATTATTTGTTTGTTTCTTTTCTTTTATTATCAACATTCCTTTCATCTCTTTCATCATCATCATTCCATTTATCTCCTTCATCATCACCATTTCTTTCTTCTCTTTCATCATCAATTTTTTCGTTACTTATTAAAAAAAACTTATCTAATGTTTGACCATTGGTCTTGATAGATTCATGTATAGACTTTCTTTTCCTTCTTTTAGTTCTAGCTGAATTTCCATGATATTTAAGTGGACACTTTGATTATTTTAAAACTTTCATATTATCAACTAAAGTTTGAAATAAACTTTCCTTCTTTGTCAAAGTATCCATCTTCCAATTCAAATTCTGCATCTAAATCTTCATCATCAGAAGAATTATATCCTTCGTTACCATCTATATTTTCAAAAGACTAAAAAAGATTAAGTTTATATTATAAACATAAAAAGAATTTTTTTATTAGTTTATTCATACCTTCCGTTTTTTTGCTATTTTTCGCAAGCGTAAAACCTTTTGTTTTACTCTCGATATTTTTTGATTATAAATCAGTATTACGATAGATTTATTTTAACTAAAATCAAAATGTAACACAAGTTTAACTTTTTTTTCATAGAACTTACCATATAAAATCCGTTATGTTACACATGTAATTCTGGCAGAATTATATATGGATAAATCGGATATTTTAAAAGCTTATAACTTTTAACGCAATATTAATTTATTTAAAAATAATTTCTCTATAATTTTTTATTAACATTTAAAGATCGTCAAATTTTATTGGATGTCTTATGATGTCACACACTATACCATTGGTATTGTTACAGATATTGACAAAAATAGAGAAATAGTAAGAGTAGCATTTTGTATAAACAAAGGAATTATTGATATTGAAATAGAACAAGAAACTTCACATTTCAATATTAATGGAATACCAGCTTGTAGAATTCAATTTCCATTACAAAATGCTTTTGCCTTAACAGTTCATAAACACAAGCGATAACATTACCACAGACCTCACTTTATTTAAATAATCAAATGTTTGCGCGAGGCCAATCATATGTAGCTTTAAGCAGATGTAAAATCTTGGAATGATATAAAAATTTTGGCTCCTACACCTGATGCATTTTTAGTTGATGAAAGAATAAAAAAAGAATATATTAGGTTAGAGAAATTATCAGAAACTAGATTACCTATTTAAAATCTAAATATTAATAAAATTATTTTTATTAAAATACGAAATAAAACGGGTGGGTGACGTAGTCACCCGCAGTGAAAATCAAATCCTAGTTCAATTCATAATAATTAATTATGTGTGTAGATCATGTCACATTTTAGGAGAAAAAAAAAAACTTTAAGAAAATACCAAAGTTATAAAACAAAAATATTCCATTTTGTTTATGCATAAAAATATTCTAAAATCGTGTGGTATTCATTTTTTTAGTTTCAAAAATAAGATAAAGGAAATGATCTTCAGATTCATCATGAGGCTTGATATAAAAACGGGTAACGATACTATTATTGAAAATAATGTGTTAAGTTCTTCTCAACCAGGCGCACGAAGAAACGGAATACCCCAACAATCAAATAAAAAAAAAACATAAATATCCTTTTATATTTTACGATAAATCGTGATTTAAAGCTTGCTTGATTACGTCACAGTAACATTCCTTTATTAAAATTAAATATGACGAAAATTTTTCTTATGATTTTTATGTTTTATGTTTGCCATGTCGTATTTGGACAGGAGTTGTTTCACTATTGTAACAATCCTGATGCTATCTGTCGTAGTCTAAATGACCAATTAAGACCTTGTTTTTACGGTATTAATTTTCCTGGTCCAATTTTGGGACCTAAAATGGGTTTTGGTAATATATATATATATAAAACGTTTTTTTTCGAATTTTTTTTTTTCCTTTATAAAAAAGTTTAAAATATAAAGGGGTGCTAATTCGATTATTTTATTTATTTATTTATTTATTTTTTTTTAGAAAATTTTCCATTTCCAAATTGCGTGTGTAATCAAGAATTTTATGATGATATGGTTTCCTGTGGAAATACTTGTAATATTCCAGTCGAAGATCCAGAAGAATTTGAATTCGATTGTAAAGATTTCGGAGCTTCAGTAAACCTTGGAGGTGGAGGAGGGTATGTACTTTACAAGTAATGTTTAAAAAAAGATTTTCAAAGATTGTTTGCTCATTTTCATTCATTTTTTTTTTTATTAAGAAATTCAAAAACAATCCCAAATTCAAATACAAATCTAAATCCCAATTCTAATTCCAATACAAACCTAAATCCCAATTCGAATTCAAAATCTAATACTAATTCAATAATAGACGCACCTCAAGATCAAGATCAAAAGTTTCATAAAAATTTATTACCTATTACACTAGGAGGATTGTTTGCTATAATTATATTAATTGCTATTATAATAATGTTTGTAAAAAGAAGAAAGGAACAGTCTCAAGCTCTACAAACACAACCACAATCACTACAAACACCAACAAGTTTAATATACGTCGCTGATCCCCTTAAACCCGCTCATCCCACTCATCCCGCTAATCCTATTCATCCCACCAATCTTACCAATTCCACTAATCCTACTCATTCCACCAATCCTACTCAACCCACTGATTTCCCCCAACCCTATAATCCTTGTAAATAGGTCAATTTTTAAAAAGCAAGTTATTTCTAATATACATCCGGTATGTGTTAGTTATATGTGCTTATACCTTTATGATTTATTTAACGGGATAACGGAAAGAAAGATTGTAGTAATTAGGATTTTTTGAATCCAATTTGTCAATTAACGATCTCTAAGCCAATTTTTATAAATAAATAATAAAAAAAGAGTATTTGTTGCGCCACAAAAAAAAAAACACTTTTAAAAATGAATGCCCGAAATAGTCCTTCTTTTTTAGTAAAATTAATTATATCCTTTATAATAACTTAGATTC
Organism: Funneliformis caledonium; assembly: GCA_910591825.1. Lineage (NCBI taxonomy): Eukaryota > Fungi > Glomeromycota > Glomeromycetes > Glomerales > Glomeraceae > Funneliformis > Funneliformis caledonium. The sequence continues at coordinate 7,557 of CAJVPQ010002784.1, forward strand.
ATAATCAGTTGATAGCACAAAAGTTCCATTAAACAATACATATTCATTGTTATAAAAAAAAAAACATATTGAGTAATATTTATCGAAGCGTACATTTTTTATGTTTTTAATAAATAATTCATATTAAGTCATCTTTCTAATAATACAAATTTAGCAGGTGAAGTAATAGGATTTTTTATTCAACTCATTATTTAACCTATTTAACCAAGTCGGATGATTTCTTAGTATTACAAAAATTATCATACAAATTCTCTATTTATAAAGCGCAAAGTAGACAACGTTCAATCGAAAGACTTTAACTATATCTCATCGTCATAAAAACATCCCATATTTTAAAAAATATATGTAGATATAATATATTATCGCACGGCCCTATAGGATCATGCTGAGTTTGTTGGACCAATATTTTTTTATATGAATATCAATAGTTTATTTGCGTACAATATTGAGCATCAATAGTATATCTTTGTACAATATTGCTACATAGTAAAAAAAAAAAAAAAAATAGTAAAAATTTAAGGATCTGTAACGTCAATTTTCAAATTAACCTGTTCTAAAACCAATCCTACTATTTATCAAATCAATTAAATTACTAGTATTCATAGTTATTTCTAAGTTAGTATTGCTTGAATCAATTTCTTGTAATGGTTCGCGCATGATTTTTGAATCATCAATTTTTGATATTTTACATTGAGAAATCATAGCAATAAAAAATTAAAATTTATTAATAAAAAATAAACAAGAAAGAAAGAAATGGTTTAAAAAAAAATGTTTATACTTAAATAAACTTTATGTAGAACATGATCTGAATTAGCTGTACGATAATATGGATATTGTACGGTGGTATTTACGTTGGTTAACGTCACTTCGTAACGTTAACCAATATAAATATAACACCGTACAATATCCATAAATTATCATGATGATGAAAACTTTTCTTATTATTTATCTAATAATAATTTTTTATGTCGGGAAAGAGAAAAGCATTGTATTGGCACAAGATTATTTTCATGATTGTAAAAATCCTGACGCTAACTGTTATAAGCTAAATGAATTTTTGAAATTTCAAAATTGATCTTTGCTGTATATATTAAAAAAAAAAAAATTTTTTTCAAGTTGGTCTTTCCTTTATTCTATTTTTTTTTTTTTTGTTATTTTTTTCAGATATATGGACATTTCCAAGCTGCATGTGCAGTCAAGTATTTTATAAAATCTGGTTACTTGCGGAAATGCTTGTTTTATTCCTGTGGATGAGCCAGCAAAATATGAATCCGATTGTGAAATTGGCAATCATCCTGTAAACATCAATGGTGGAGGAGGGTATGTATGTCCAAAAATTGTTTCCAATATCGTTTCTCATACTCATCACTTTTTTTTTATTGAGGAGTTCAAATTCAAACTCAAATACGAATACGAATACAATAAACATAAACAAAAATTCAGATTCAGATTCAGATTCAGATTCAAATTCTAATTCCAGTTCAATTTCATTAACTCTTAAAATAGGAGGACCCTTGTTAAATATATAATTTCAGATCACCGTTCTATTTAAATTTATTTAAGTAATAGTTATCGGTCATGTTGTAGATGATAACTGATTTACCATTAGAATACTATGTATATCGAAGGCCACATGATAAAAAATAGCCATTCTATATGTAAATTAGTTATCATCTACAACATGACCGATAATAACTTATTGGATATGTATGACGTAAGCACCGAACATTTTTGACATATATTATTCAATCACTTTCTAACCATTTTTAGACTTTTATCGACTTGCTTTATTTTCTCACGCCTAATTTTTTTTCTTTTTCATTTTTTTTATTATACATATGACTTTTACACAACTTCCAACACAAGAAGAAATAAGCAATTTGCAAAAAGCTTCACTTGTTTCAAATACTGAACGAAATACTTCTAAATGGTTAAGAGTTGTTGATCATTTTAACAAAAGTTGTGGAATAACTAATTCTATTGAACAAATAGATTCTTTAAAAGATTTAGAAAATTATCTCTGTCAATTTATTACATGGTTGCAAAAAGAAGATGGTTGATTATAAGGTTGAATCTGTTCATAATTGTTATAATGCATTGAATAGATACATAGCATTCTTCAACAAATAAAAATCTTTGGGTGATCCTGAAAAGTCTGATGGATTGTCTGCTAAAGAAATTAAACAAATACTTGATCATTCATATATGGATATTAATTCAAATGAATCACTTACACATCGAATTTTTTTCTGGTTATATTTATTGTGTGGATTACATAGTAGAGGTACATATAGACTTTGTAGAAAAAAATCTTGAATGTCGTCAGGATGGAGACCTAAAACTTATATTATATAAAGAAAAATAATCAGGGTAGTGCTTTTTTTAGAAACAAACATGGAAAATCAGATTCATAACATATTCCTATAGCTTCTGATTCACCTGATAATCAATATATACTTATAAAAGATATTCTTTTATTTTTATCTAAATTATCACATTCAACTTTATCACAAGATCCTTTATTTCATAAAACATGCAAAAGTAAAAAAGGTATGTTATAATATATAGTATAATATATTTGATATGTTTATTATTCTTATAATTTAATTATTTACAAAAGGGTAATTGGTTTAAAAATACTCCAATAGGTTATACAAAACTTAGAAAAATGATGAATAATATTGCAATAAATACTGGAATTAATCTTGATAATGAACATAAAATTACAAACCATTCTTGTTATCATACTGCAATTCAAATATTAAAAAATAATGAGCTTTCTGATTCAGATTTACAATTATTTCTGGTCATTGGTCTCATGAAAGTTTGGCAGATTATTGCAAAACTAGTGATGATCAACAAATATCAAATACTGCGATGTTGATTCCTTTTTCATTGGATAAATATAATTTATCTTCTAATAAGATACAAATGATAAAAAATGTAAGATTTTAAAATTTTTTTACTTCACATAATTTAAATTTTAAAATATTTATAACAATTTAAAAAAACTCAAGTTACTCAAGAAATTCTAGTTCAAGAAATTCAAGTTCAAAAGTTCAAGAAATAGATGAATCTAATGTTAAATCAAAAGCAATTGACTTTTCTATAACTCAAGAAATTCAGGTTTCTACAATTCAAAAACTCAAGTTAAGAAATATCATAATTCATCCAAAATGGTACCTTTTAAATCACCTTGTCATCTGGATTCTCCAATGTTAGCCTAATATAGAAAATGTCAAAATCTATTATCTTTGTTAATAACAATATTATTATTAAACTTCCTCTGATTACTTTCTCACAAAGTTATAGTTTAAATATTAATTTAAAAATTTTCCTTTAATTAATTTTGAAAATTATGATTTTATTGTAAAGTAAACAAAAATTTGTGTATTTTAAATATGAAGTGAATGAAATTTATGTATCACATTAGAAAGTGATTAAATAACATATGTTAAAAATATTCAGTGTTTACATAAGACATGTCTGATAATATTTTGTTGAGGGTAATTGGCTATATTACACCTATGTGTTTAATTTCTTTAAAGCAAAGAAGTAAGCTTTAACTACTTGATTAATGACCTTAGAAGTAAGATGTCAGCAGTTATTTCAATAGCAACTCAAAATATTTATATTATTTTATTTTTTTTATTTTAAATGATTCAAGAACTGCTACATAAATATTTTTCTTAATAAAATTTATGATAAAATTATATGCCTTTCCTTTTCAATTTGATTAAATTTCATGTAGTAAGACTTTAAATATTATTTTTTTTAAAAAAAAAATAGATTTTTGCATATTTTTGTGTTGATTATAATTCTGGGTAAAAACAATATCACTTCGGATTCAACAAAAAAATTTTGTGCTATATACATACACAATCAAGTATTTAAGCTTCCCCAATATACAGTAAACATTAAAGCAAGATTATGTTTGAATGAAGAACAGAAAAATTTCTTGACGGAAATCATATGTATAATCATTATTACAAATCTTATTATTTTATTTGGAACTACGGTCTAAATGGTAATTAAAAAAACCCTAAAAATGTGTGTATGGTTTTTGTTTAGAAAAAACCATACACAACTGAAGAATGCTGCGGTCCGCCGAAATTTATGAAAAAAAAATACCAAAAAAAAATATTCCTTTGCGACACACTAAGCGAAATAATTAAATAAAGAATACCGAATAATTGCTGCGCCCCGAAGCAAAACAAGAATCACGTGACTATTCTTAATCATTGCACATTCTACAACAAAAAAACCACAACTTATAAATCAGAATTAACCTTTTTTTTTATAAACTCTCCTACAAATTTATTTTTTTTTATCAAAAACAATATTAAAAAATTTCGACGAATATTTGCTATGTATCGGTCAAACAATCCAGTACGAACCCACACTTTTTTTGCTTATTAAATAAATTTTTTTTTATTTATTTTCTACAAATCTACCATAACTTTTCGGACTGGGCACCAGATACTCCAACTGTGGATAACGCGAAATGGTTTATATTTCTTCTTTAGCTTTGCTTAAGGTAGGAAATCAAATCAGTTGTCATAAAAATTTCTGGTTTTTGCGTGGTTATTACTGGGTTAGAAAATACTATTCATCACGCTAATAATTTTCATTTTTAGTATTTGTTATTTGATAGATGTTAAAACACGGTTAGTTTTTATTTAATTTTTCCAAGTATTATTCAACATCAATTTATATAAATTATTGATAGGACGTGCCGAAGTACCTATGGAAGTTATGGATTTGATGCTTGGTGAATTCGTGTACGTGTAATTGATGTATTTGCTACGCCTCAAAGTGGTACAGGCGTTTCCGTAGAAGCGGTCGATCCCAAAAATTTTGGATATGTTGAAGCAAACTGGACGGTATGAATTGAAGCTCTTTTGTGTATGAGATTATTGAGGTTCATATCTGATTTCGATTATAGACCCGAAATGGTGGTTGGCTGGTATCACTCTCACCCTGTATTTGGATATTGGCTGTCTAGTGTAGATATAAATACATAACAAGGTTTTGAGGCATTGAATCAAAGGGCTGTGGCTCTTGTTGTTGTTGATCCGATATAGTCTGTCAAAGGCAAAGTAGTTACTGATGCTTTTCGCCTGATCAATCCTCAAATGCTTATGCTAGGTCAAGAGCCACGTCAAACCACTTCCAATATTGGAC
>CAJVPQ010002785.1:0-12737 GCA_910591825.1 Funneliformis caledonium
TGTATTTTATTTTATATTATACTTTTATCATAATAAAGATTATGTGGAACTACCGCACTTTAAAAAAAAAAAAAAAAAAAAAGCATATATTCTGTTATTTCTATTATTCTTTTTTTTTTTCTTTACTTTTGTATTTTTAAAGAATATAAAATATTAAAGTTCTTAATTATTGTAATTCAAGAAACAAGAAATCTAATCTAACTTGTCTCATTTATATTTAACCTTATAAGAAAAAAAAAGTTACGCAAAATAAAAACAAAAAAACAGATTATTAAAAAGAACTGGTTTACTATTTTTAATTGATGAATGTGCCAATCATAAGATTTTTTTTGCTCGACATTTTGAATAGTATCATAACAATCGGAACCATTATTTTCCGAGGAGATATTCAATATGATATTTTCATTATTATTGGTTTGTATAGAAAAAAAAAATTGTTTTTTTTTAATGTAATTTTTAATTCGATCATTTACATGCTAAAATCTTTGATTGTCGATAAGGCAATTTATTAAGTTTGATCTCTCGCATAATTAAATTTCCGACAAATTTGGGTTGCACAATGAATATTAAAGTGGGAATAAATATATCAACGCCTTTCTCCTAAATTTATTTTATTTGAAGAACAAAAAAACTTTATAAATTTTCATAAGTTTCTCATATCTACCGTATATTACAACATAAAAAGTCCTGCCGATGCAAATCAATGCAAGCCTGAAACCGAAACCTTTATTTCGGATTTAAACACGTGGTGGTAGTCCCAAAAACAATAACAAACAAACATAACTAAGCCGGACAAGGGAAACCATAAATTCGATCATACTGAGTTCTATTCAAAAGAGTTTTTTTTAATAATTTGAATAAGTTGAGATTTAGATCTATTCGACAATCAATATAAATAAAATAATTAAATTTAAAATAACATGATTAAAGTTTAACCCCTATTATCTGTCGATTGGTTGGTTAATCATTCCTTTATTATTTTATAAGTGAAACAAAATGTTCCCCGAAAAGGTCTTTTTTTTATATTTTTGTAACCTTTGTTTACTAAAAGTGATACGACAGTAATTCTTATTTATATAATAAAGGTGAATTTGGAGAAAAAAAAAAAAAAATAAATAAATAATACCTTAACACTACACTTTCTTTCAATTTCACTTTCACTTTTTCCATTTCTTCATTGTTCTTTCTGCACAGGTGCATGAAATAAAACATCATATACATTATACATTATTGTAATTTATTTTCATAGGTTATTGTATTTTAAAAATAATAATAATAAAAATAATTATAATAAAAAAAAAAAAAAAAACAAAATTTGGAGATATATAGTAAACTAGGTCATAAACTTTATGGGTTGTTAAAGTATACAATCATCAATAATAAATACTTGTAGACACTCTTTTACGATTATTTAAGTTCTCCAAATTCAGTTCTTTTTTTGACTTTTTTTTTTGTTTTTTCGAAAATCGAAATTCATGCTGTGTAAAACAAAATAAAAAAAAAAGAATGAACAAGGATCTTGATTTAATGTTTAGTCTTTTGCAGCAAGAGGTCGAAAAATTCACAGCGGTAAGTTTTATCTGAGACTAAGTTGTCATCAAAAAAGAAAATTGCTAATTTAAATTAAATGTTTTATCTTAAAGGAACTTGCTTGTGAGGATTTCGATGATCTTTCACGCACAAATCACAAAACATTAGATAATTTTTCAGAACTAGATACAGGTTTTAATCCGGTTACGCAACAAGAAACTAGGTTAAAGAAGGAACCTTCCATATCAATTAACAACGGCTATAACTCATCTGAGAAATCTATTTCAAATATGGACTTGCGTCTTAAATTAATTGATACTACGCTTCACCAACGATCAAATTCTGCAGAATCACGGGAATCTAATCATTTGTCACCTGAATCCAAAATCAATGTCTCCCCCTCTGCGCATTTTTCTTCCGATAAGTTAACAAGCGCTCCTTTGAACTATTCACGTCTTAGATCGTTATCAAATAGTAGTAATATGTCAGTGTCTATATCTTCTCCCATACCTTCTCCCAGATCTATATCGAAAGCGGCCTTTATTCTGAGCAGTGATAGTGATAGTGATGGTATCGTATCGCCATCGTCATCGGATGATTCTTCGGAAAGTGATGGTGACGATGATAGCCCTTTGATGATGACAAGACAAAACTTGTTACGAAAGCAATCTTCATTAACAGATTTGTCAAATTCTTCCGATAATGACCAAAAATCCATCATTTCCAATGAAAACATTTTTAAATTATCCCATGAGTCAAAAAGAATTCCAGCAACAGTTGGTCGTAATTTCGGTTCATCCTTAAAAAATGTCATTGATAAAGACAATGTAAAATCATATAATACTCATGAAAACCTCCCATTAAGACCTAGAATGAATTCAATGAATGCAAGTACTTCAGTTATCAATTTGGAAGAGTCAAGGAAAGAAAAGCAAAAAGTTAGATCTCGTGCAAATTCAAAAGTTCAAGACTTAAATTTAGATATTTATGATTCATCCGTAAGGGCCCATCTAAATAAAATATTTGAAAAAACAGACCTACTGGAAAATTCTTCTAGATCACTCAAGCCAAAAGAAAGGGAAAGGTCTAAAGAACGAAAATCTGACGATCAAAAGGATTGGACAGGTAAATCAAGGGATCCCGAACCTCGTCCAAGGTCTAGTGAAATTAGGCAAGATGAGTGGGAAGGTCGTGAACACAGAGGAGAAAATTGTGTAAAAGGAATACGAGATCATGAAACAGATCCTAGGGAAAAAGCAAAATCTAGGGGTGAACCGTCTCGTGACATTGAATCTGAAAAGATGTCGCAAACAAATGAATCTAGAACAAGAGCACTCGAAGACAATGAAAGAAAGAATGCTCGTGAAAATTTAGTGGAACGAGGAAAGGCTAGATCAAGAGTTCGTGGAGAGGAAGAACGTGGAATGACTAAATCAGGAATTCGTGGAGAAGAAGAACGTGGACGTGGAATGGCTAAATCAGGAGTTCATGGGGAAGACGAATATGGAAGGGCTAAATCAAGAGTTCGTGGAGAAGAAGAACGTGGTCGTGGAATGACTAAATCAGGAGTTCATGGGGAAGACGAACGTGGAAGGGCTAAATCAAGAGTTCGTGGAGAAGAAGAACATGGAAGAGCTAAATCAAGAGTTCGTGGAGAAGACGAACGTGGAAGAGCAAGATCAAAAGTTCGTGGAGAAGAAGAGCGTGGGAGATCTAAATCAAAAGTTCGTGGAGAAGAAGAACGTGGGAGAACTAAATCAAAAACTCATGTGGAAGAAAGTGGGAGAGCTAAATCTAGAACACTAGAAGAAGAACGTGGAAGATCAAAATCGAAACCAAGAGAACGTGAAGTTGATGGCAGGAATTACAATAAAGAAAGTAATAAATCTCGAACCCATGAATTATGGGATAAGGAAAAGCATTATCCTTATCGTCGTGAAAAGGTACGATGAATTATTATGAAATTAATTAGTGGAACTGTCTTAATTTAAAAATATATAAATTTGTAGGCGGAGACATTTGTTGATAAAGAAGGGCATAAAATTACTGAACTTAAAGTTTGTAATAATTTCGTTACATTATCGTTGTTCTTTTTGCTGTTCTCAAACTAAAATCATAACTTTATGAAAATATATATATATTAGATTATCACACAGATTTTTATTGAAGATGTTCGTCAATATAAAAAATTGTCAATAACATCAAGTAAGACTGCATTGGACGTTTTGAATTATTTCCGTAGTAACGATACAATTTACGATAACGAAACATGGACATTATTTGAATTAATAAATGAATATGGTCTAGGTATATATATATATGTGTGCGATTTTTTTTCTTTCGGAATTTTAATATTGTGATGAGAAACTAATTTTTGTTATTTAGAACGTCCAATAAGGGATTGGGAATACATCGCTACGGTAATCGGAGCTTGGGAATTAGATAAACCAAATGCACTTGTTTTGAAAAAACATGCATTTAGGAGTTGTTTAACACTAGAAGTAGGTATTTATTTATATATCACATTTGATAGTAGAATTATTAAATTTAATTTCATCTATTAGGGATTCAACAACGCCGTTCCACCTATGTTTGGATGGTTGCATTTGGAGATTAAGAAAAATAAGTGGCAAAAAAGATACTTTTACACCAAAGAAGGAGTTATATATCATTCCAAAGATTCAAAGGTATATCTAGTGATATTTACATCTATTTATTTTCATTTAAATAAATAATAATAATTTTTTTATTACTTTAAATTTAGGGGAATAATGAAACTTTCCTTTGTTCGCTTACCAACTTTGATGTGTATACCATGACAAAAATTATGAAAAAATCTCCAACAAAATTTATTTTCGCTTTAAAATCTCAAGATAAAATTGCAATGTTTGAGAATCCAGAAAAAGATTATTTACATTATTTGTGCGCAGATCACTTAGATAAGATGAAAGACTGGGTGTTTAGTTTACAAGCTTCTAAGGTAATTTCATACGAAATCATTCCATATTTTTAATTTAAAATTATATCAAAATATTTACTCTCTTTATTTATAAAAGAATAACTTGATGCGTGCTGAAAATCCAGAAAGGTTTACCGAAAAGCCTGTTGAAAGTGAGAAAACATACATATCGGATAATCATGATAAAGAGGTTGGCAAAATAATTTTTTTCTTTTACTAGTAAAAATATTTAGAAAATTAAATAAAATTTTATTTTTTTTTAAATTTATATTGGTCGGAAATAGAAACCTTTGACAAGTGAAAATTCTACGGACTTGAATGCGAACGTAAATAATGGAACTGAAGTTTCAGAAAAACATAGGTCTAATAGTCAATGGGAGAATCTACGTAAACATGTTCGTAATTCTTCGTCAAAATCATTAAAAGGTAAAGCCGACATTTTTGTGGGAACCGTTTCTACGGCGAATGGTGATCAGCCATTTAAAGGAGGTTCATTGTTAGATTTTGATGAAAAAAATTATCCTATAAAGCCAGTTGAAGCAGAGGGTGTATCTTTTGTGAAAGGATCGTTATTGGCTTCAAATGATTCATTATTTGAACAGGCTAAAGAAAGAGAAAAACATCGTAAAGCTATGGGTGGTATAGGAATCATCAGAGACCCAAATAGCACAACCTTTGTAAATTTGGATGAATCAGTAAAATTTAACAAAGGATCGTTGTTGGGAAGGAATAATGAAACAGTATCTGAAAATATCATTAATTCAAATCATTTGATACAAATTGAAGATGGGGTACAATTTAATAAAGGTTCTTTGCTAACTAAAGTTCAAGAATCTAATGGGAAGAACAATAATTCACAAAAGTCAAAGCCTCTGGGAACATTATTAAAAATAGACGCACCATTATCAAGAAGCTTGACGACACATAATATATTATCACCAACAATGCTCGCTAATGGAAAAACATTACTTGAACTAGATTTAAAAGCTGATGCTACACATACATTATCATTACGGAATACAAATATTAAACCTTTATTAAGTTTTATTCCGAGAGAACATGATCATGTGGAAGAGACAAAGTCGCCAAGAACTTTTATAAAATTTGATGAGAGTGAGACTGATAGTGAATACGATAGTAATGATTATTAGGCGAAAAATGTTAATAATGAAAAAAAAAAATAGATAATAATTTTATATATATATAATATAAGTGATGGGATATTATAATAGTTATTAAATTAAATTATTATTTATTTTTATATATATTTCATAATCCTAAACTAATTTCTATTATTCCAAGGTTAAATATATTAATTACTTAATAAACATAGATATCATAGTGTACAAATTAAATTATCTTTTTTTCATTTTCATTATTTGAATATGGATCGAAAAATTTCGTTGTATATCTTAAAGTTATTTCTTACTAAAAAGTTTATTTCTCATGCATAATGATAAGAATTATTAAAAAAGGAAGAGAAAAAAAAATTTTTTTTCTTTTTATATATTTTTCAACTCAAATGTAATATAATAATAATATAAAGTTACAGAAGAATAATTAATTAATTGAGGGAGCAGTAATATTATTTTGATGAATCGTAATAGGAAAATGTAAATTGGATTTTGAATCCATTGGACCATAAGATCTATAATCTCTCGATTTTCTTGATAATCCAGATTTTTCCTCTTCCCATTTAGCTTTCTCCCATCGAATGATTTGACATATTATACTCGTCATTAAAAAGAAAAATGTATTCACCCAACCTAATATTAATGATACTATATAATACAAACAATGTAGTTCAAGGTTTTGAGACTTTGAATTTATTAGAGGACATGTTAAATTTGATCCTTTATACACCGGAACGAGGTTCGCAAGTCCTAAACAAGAAGTTTATTTCGTCAGAAAGTTTTTTTTTTTTATAAATGGGGAATATAATTAATCAACTTACCAGCTGCAAGCCAAAGAAAAAAGAAACCCCTAAATTATATAATAATATATGGATATGCTTAATAAACTTAAATAAAAATGATTGATAATAATATACTTACAAATCGATCACTATATTCGGGCCCATTCCCCAAAATCTATGAAATTTCGTCAAATAATAACCTATCGAAAAGAAGAAAAAAATAAAAAAAGAAATTGCAAAATTATAATAACAATTGCATTGAAATCTTTATTTTCTGATTCAAAGAAATTTTACTTACCGATTCCAATTAATGTTATTAAGATCACAAAGTAATACCAATATTTAACTTCACCATCGTATCTAAATAATTGTTTCAGTTTTGATAAGAAAAGGATCGGGAATCCATGAACAGTGGCAATGCATTTTATACTTACAGATCTTGCTTTGAAAAAAATGATTTGGGTAAAGGAATTTTATAATATACCACAATTTGTGTCACTTCTACATTTATTTTTATTTTATTTTTATTTTTATTTTATTTTTAAATTTTAATTTTAATTTTTTTTTTTTTTTTTTTTTTTTATTAAATTTATTAAAAAAGGAATAGGTTAATCACGAAAGCAATGTATTAAAAGTTTTAAATTCTCAAGATCAAAATATGTAAACGAACCTATCATAAGAATTCCAAAACTTATTAACCATTGTAAAATCTTCAAAGCTTTAAAAAATTTCGGATAAGATCGTAGTTGTAACATCGTTCGCAGTTAAGTCTTTTTTAAAAAGAAAAGCTCGTAAAAAAAAAAAATTTATATAAATACTAAGTTTAAATAAAAATTTAAAATTTCATGACTTCGTAACACGGAATAAATTACAATGCATGATTTTACTTTTTATTTTAAAAAAAATACACTTGTTATCATTTCTTTCCAATTATATTCCTTCAAAGAAGAACGAACATCTTAAAATATAAACATTGACACAAATTAATGCACACAATTACAGAAACGGATACCCTTTTATAAGTTGATGAAAAATACCCAGACTCGAATTAATTTATGTATACTTGATTGATTGAAATTAAACTATTATTACCATATGGAGCTTTATTTCTTTCTTTCCTTTTGACAAAATAAGTAATTCTTTTTAAATACCGAGTTGGATATTAAAAGAGACCAAAAAAGTCGTGATTTTCTGCAAGTACCCTATTAACAGGTGATATTCCACGTTAGACGTGTACGCCTCGACACAAAAATTGAAATGGAATTTAAAGGTTTTTGATGTTGTGTATTGCGGTTATGATATCATTCAAATTACGTAATAAACTTGATAAATTGTCCATCTTATTCAAATCGAAAGAATTTTTGGTTAAAAAAAATGTCAACGCAAACATATCCAAAACAATATCCCTTTTTAACAAGACAAGAGTTTGATGTTGCAGCTAAATCTTTTTTAGAACAATCAAAAAATGTTGTCGGTGAAGGTTGGATTTGGATTGAACATGAGGTTTCTTTTGTTTTTTTAAAAAAAAAAAAAAATATGCAAAAATTTCGATTTGATATTTTTTTTTTATAAAAAAAAAAATAGAGATTGATAAGATTTGGATATTTATCCCGAAAAATGATTATTCAAAAAGTGAATGCGTATTCGAATGAATTCAAAACTGAAGATATTACACCTATAACGACAGATGTTGAACAATTCGAACAAGTAGAAGAAGTAGAAGATCCCGGTGTAAATTTAAATTTTCAATTATTTATCTTAATTTTTCTTCATTTATTTTATTAATTTATTATGAAATCTCAAAGGTTCTAAATACAACTCATGAAACAACCGTTGAATACCTTACTGTAGATTATCATATAATATATTCAACATCTTATAAAGTTCCTGTACTTTATTTCAATGCTTATCATAATGGTTATTATTATTATTATTATTATATTACTATTACTAATTACTACTATTAATAATTTGATAATAATATAATTATTATTATAATAATACTAACCTATTCTTATTACTATTACTATTACTACTATTATTATTTTTATTATTATTTTATTTAAAGACGGAACACCATTAACAATTGACGAAATATATTCTTGTTTGATTCAACCTTCGAGGCTAGAAGATATAAAAATCGCAGGATTTCATGGAGGAATATCACAACAGGTAAGTAAACATTGTCACTTTAAATTTAAAAATTAGTTTTTTTTTTTTTAAAAAAAAAAAAAAAAAAAAAAAAAACAACGGGGAAATTTTTTTTTTTTAGGATCATCCTACGCTTTTAATTCCATTCTATTATCTTCATCCATGTGAAACGGCTACTTTAATGAAATCAATTGTTGATAGACCACGATCTACAAAATTCAATTCGGATAATAATAATTTATTAATTTCGTTAGAAGGTTACATTAGAAGTTGGTTAAGCTTAATTGGTAATGTTGTTGGAATAAAGATTGAAATTGATTATTTTTTATAATTTCAGTTATTATGGTAAAGTATTTAAAAAAGAGAATCGATTGTTTTTATACATTAATTAACCCAGGGATTTAAAAAATTTGATTAAAAAGTAAATACGTTTTACTCATGCTTTAGAAAAAAGAAATTATTAAAAAAATCTTAATTAATTTCTTAATGTAAAATTATAAAACGCGTACATTCATCATCAATTTGCTTTTAAAATCAGAAATTGTAAAATTTATCTGTCAGCCTATAATCGATAGATCTATTTGAAATGTTACAAAAACATAAAATGCTAATAAATTTTCATATATCAATGATGAATTTATCTCGTCATGACGAAACACAATGAGCTTTCTATATTTTCTGATTGATGAGATGATGCGGTTGATATTAGAACTATTGCAGTTGATGATATATTGATACTTTGAATTCATAATTTTAATGAAAACAAAAGTATGTTAATACGTTTATAATGTATGTTGAAATAATTTTTACAATATAAATTGAATATTTTGCTGGATTTTTTTGTATTAAATAAAAATGTATCATTCAAAAGTATAACTTGATTTAATCACTTAAAATAATAGCTTCAAAAGGCTTTTTATGAAGGTGATTTCATATTAAAATAAAATCAAATAGCAAGATTCTTATATACTGTATGACAACAAGTTTGTTTAACTTATAAGGATAATTTTCAAATCCAATTTCTATTTAACTTTAAATTCCTTTTTTTAATTCAATTTATTATATCAATAATAATTCATTTCTTTTCATATCTTAATAGTCATTTAACATACTGGATTTATTTTATTTTTACTGATAAAATTAAAAGACTTTTTTATTAATATAATTATATCTAATAACAATTTTAAAATACCATTTATGATCAATTAATATAATTTTTTTTAATAATTGCTATAATCACCTTAATTCTTATTTACAAGTTTAAAATATTTTTTGAGTTTAATAGTTTCAATAAAAAATTTTGTCATTTTGATTTATTTATTATCATCAAAAGGATTTGTTATTACAAATTAATTTAAACTTTTTTTTGAGAATTCTTAACTATTAATATTATTGTTTAAAAAAAAATAACTTTGAATATTTAATTTTTAAATTAAAATTTTTTTATTTTCAAAATTATTATTATTACTTAAATTATTCATTTTCAAAACAATATTCTTTATTTCTTTTATATTTTATTTGTAATAATTATAAATCTTTTTATTTATTAATATTTATTATAAGAAAATTGACAAAAAAATTATTCAATAAAAAATTTTTTTAATTATTAGTTAATAATATATAATATTATATATAACTTAATTATTTCAGTTTTAATTAATAAATTTTTAATAATATAATATATTAGGTTTAAATTTAATTAATTAATCTTAAAATAATTGTTATATATTAAATTTATATAAAAAGGATATTATATAACTTTAAATAAGTTTATAATTATAAAAATAAATTATAATAAGATATTTTAAAATATTCTAATGATATATAATATAAGTAAATTAGGAAATTATTATTTATTTATCATATAATAAAACTAATAACCAATTATATCATTCATCACTATCTATTACATATCTATTAAAAAATATTAAGCAATTACTTTCCATCTATTATAATTAATCAAAAAAGAAAGTTTTATCTATTCACTTATTGTTAATAATAATCTTATACAATGTTCATTTAATTAATTTTTGAAAGTAACTATTTTTTTGCCTATTATAGTTAATTGGAAAAGAAAGTTTTAATTTGAAAAGAATAATAAGGAATATATAGTCAACTCTCTATAAATATATTTCCTTTGAGACTAAATATAAAGGTACATTTAAAGAAAGTATATATTTATAGAATATATAGAAATCTATATAATACTAATCTAAAATTATATTGGTTGATCTAAAAAAATAAATTTAAACCATAAATTTTTAGGTAAAAGAGATAATGTAATTGGATTTGATTAAATGTAGTTGTAATAAAAAAAGTATATGAAAATTAAAACATCTTTTTTATGAGTAGAGTAATGAGAAAAAGATTTTTTATATTTGCTATGATTAGAGGTAAAAAAAATTATATGATTGAAATTTCGTTTACTTTAGGTAAAAAAATTATTTGCTTATATTAAAGAACTTGCGATACAGAAGGTCTTATAATAAAAGCTAATCAAGAAGAGATATTAAGCTAATATTTTTATGCTAAAGTGTTTTTAATTATAGTTAAAAATATCATAGCCAATGGTAAAGTTGGTAAACAAAAGGCAAAAAGTTAGATTTATAATTTTATTATCTAATAACTTTTAGATATTAAATGAGAAAAAATCTTTAATTTATTCGAAGAAATAGAAATAAATAAAGTTTAATATATAGCACAAATTCTATCTCTAAAATTAAGCTCTATTGATAATAATCTTCAAAATATTTAAGTATTATTAAGGATTTAAATAAAAATAAAAATAATATAATTATATATATCTTTATTTTAACTTTTCTTTTATCTTATCATAAAAATGTTAATATTATAAATACCTTTAATTATATACAAAATAAAAAAATCTTTAATTAAATAATCATAAATTAATTATCATATTTGTATTTTTTAAAAAGTTTAACATATTTATAACTTTTAAATTATCTATCTAATATTTAAATTACTTTCTAAACTATTTAAATTGAATTTGAAAAATTGAATTTTTATTTATTTTTATTAATAAATTTTTTGCAACATTAACATTTTATTAATAATTTATTATCTAACAAATAAAAATACTAATACTATTATATAAAGTCATAATGTTTAATTTTAATTTCTATTTTAGGATAAATTATTTATTTATTAAAAATAGCCTTTTATGGAAAAAATTACAAATAAATAAAATAGAAAAACTGCTATTATATTTTAATATTAATTAATTATTCTAATTATTTTTTAATAACTTTTAAAATGAATAGATATAATATTAACTTATAACTAATTAAATTTCAAATATCTAAAAATATCAAAAATTTACATTATATTTCTATTCAAAACAATTTATTACAAAATTTAAAAAATTAACTTTTATTTACATTAAATATTTGAATAACTGCTACTATCTCTTAGTAGTATTGAATTATATAATAAAAAATTTGATTTCATATAATTTCTAATTTTAGTACTTCTTCTCCTTCAATTATATCATTTTTCATATTTTGCTTTAGTTGATTAAACATACTTTCTGTAGTATATATTTTTTTTTATTAAAATTACCTTTTAAAAAATATTTTTGTAAAAGATTTCATACTTTTTTAAAAATATACTTATCTTTCCTTTTTTTTTATATTTTTATACAAATTTTAATACCTATCTAAAGATAATAGTCAATAAAAAAACTGCAAACTTTAAATATCAAAAAGAATATTAGATAATCAATTATAATTTTTACAATTGATAATTTATATACTTTGATTCTAATATTATTTTTTTTTATCTTTAACTGAATTTTACCTTTATTTAAATAAGAATTACAGCTTGAGCATAGAATTAATAAATATTTATTATTACTCTAATATTTATAATTTTTTAAAATATAAGCATAAGACTTATCTATTTTATTATAAATTATGCATGTATTATTTATTCACATGTATGATTTGACCAATCAAAAATTAAGTTCAGGTATAATATATTAAAGTATACATAATAATTAAAAGTGCTATTTTTATATATTGTATTAGTAATACATATGGGGCCTTTGCAATAGAAAGGAAGGAAACTCCCCCGAAAATGAAAAATAAGTTTTTGCTAAATTTGGATATATTTCTGCATGGGCTACATTTTTCAATTATAAATGTAAGTTAGTTTGCATAATAA